>LNAC01000142.1:2740862-2822424 GCA_002007465.1 Ailurus styani | reverse complement strand
GACCCTGAGATCATGACCTGAGCCGAAGGCAGAGGCTTTAACCCACTGAGCCACCCAGGCGCCCAGCACAGAGCATTTTTAAGGCAGCGGAACTATTCAGTAAGATTCTATAGTAGTGAACATGTTACCAAAACCCAAGTTCAGCTGCCCATCACTCAAAAATCCAATACTTAAGAGATGAGTTTTAACTGGAAAGGCATATGAATATGAGCTTTATTCAGTAGGCTGGCCATTTGGGGAAAAAGCAGACTCTTGTCCAAAAGCCAACTCCAAGGTTTCTGCCTGGCCCAGAGATTTTTAAAGGTGTTTAATGAATTAAGGCAGTGCAGTGGTCTGTGACATTTCTTGCTTACACGCAGACTTGATAATAGCAGCTATTGAGTTTTTTCTGTGCTTGGAGGTTATACAAGAAGTTCTAGTTCCTTGATGCCCAGGAGAGGTTGTGCAGGAAGGTCTGGTTCCTTGGTGCCCAGGGCTGGTTGTACAAGAGTAATCTGTTCTTTCTGGAAAGGAGGGCAAGGTTTACAGATGTGCAAAGGAAGGTCAGTAAAGTAATTCGTGTGACCTTAAAAAAAGAAAAGCACTTTGCTAAAAGATAGCTGGGTTAATCAGAAAGCCAAGGTGGCTTCAAACAGATTTGTTGGCCTCCGTAGCCTGGGATAGTTCTGGGTCCTTTATTCCCCAAGGCCGGTGGTCTGCAAATCTCAAAGATAAGTTAGTTGTGTTATAGATCAAGGACCTTAAGGCAGCAGGCAAGGAGTACACTAACTTGAAGCACGTTAACCCTTAAGACCAGCTGGAATGCTGTTGTAGACACACTGTACATTTATCAAAATCCATAGAATGTATAACACAAAAAGGAAACCTTAATGTAAACTCTGGATTTTGTTAATAATGTATCAATTTTGGATTATTTATTGTAATAAGTAGACCACATAAATGCAAAATGTAAATGTAAGGGAGACTGAAGAGGATTGGGGGAATGTATGGAATATCTCTGTACTTTCTACTCATGTTACCATAAACCTCAAACTGCTCTTAAGTTTAGTCTACTAATTAACAAAACAAAACAAAAAACCATAAGGCAGAAATTTAGTACAAAAATAATACAGTGTTTCATTGTTTTCCAGTGCTGACCTAGTTATGTTTTCTCTTTTAAATTTTTCATTGTTGGGACATCTGGGTGGCACAGTCAGTTAAGTGTCCAACTCTTGGTTTTGGCTCAGGTTGTGATATCAGTGTCATGACATCAAGTCCTGTGTGGAGCTCCACTCTGAGGACAGAGTCTGCTTAAGACTATCTTTCTCCCTTTTCCTATGGGCCCCCACCACCATGCTTGTACTCTCTCTCTCTCTCTCTCTCAAATAAATGAAGAATTAAATAAAATCTCTAAAATTTTCATGGTCATGGTATTTGGAAATTAACTAAATAAATAGCTTTATAGCTTGAAATGGAGGCAACTTTTCTTTAGTTAATTCTAAAATAAACCATTTCCCACAAAATACCCTCATTTAATAGGTTAGCTCATTTAATTCAATATAATTAATGTGTTCTCATTTACAAAGGCTTGGGTCTGTGTTTAGGCATAGAGTACCAGAGATTTTTAAATATCTTAGCTAATTAGTAATGGATCAAATAAAATCTATATTTAGCAAAATGATGTGTCTTGCTGTAGATAATAAGGACAAAATATCTGAACACTAAACATACTTTCTTGAAAATGCATGATGCTTATAATATGTGGATATCACCAATTGTTTTCATATTCCAACCAATTATTTGATATTTAAAATTAATAGTTGAAAGAATTCTGTAATTTTAATCTTGTTAATAGTAATTTTTCACACAATTAACTAGATCACCCTTAATGAAATGTACTGTAGGTATTTAAATGACAAAAATACCAGACATTGTCTCTTTATTATTTGGTCTTATAATTTTTGTCATATATACACATGGCTTCACTGTGTATTAATTGGAATTTTTTTCTTATATTCTTGTATCTTGAAATAGTCCTATTACGACTAATTTACATGTTTTTAATAGCAATTAATTCATGTCAGGAAATTATATAGGCAAAAAAAAGAAACCAAAGAAGCCAATGAGTAATTATCTTTTAATTTGTTTGTGGGGAGGAAAAAGTAGAATACCTCATAAATTATTTTGGAAAGCAAAAATTTTAATAATATAATATAATAATATGTTATATATAATATAGTATATATTATAGTATATGTAATATAGTATAGTATATGTAATTATAGTATATATACTATAATATATATTTAATGATATATGATATAATAATTTAATAATATAATTATTAAATGAAACCTAAGAGAAAGAAGTTTTTTTATTTTCCATATTTATATGAGACAATGACGTTCAGTATTAAGTGACTACATATGCTTTGTATTTCAAAATGGGTTTGACCAATTTTTTTGAGAAGTATGTAGTGTTTGATTCACAAAAATATGAATAGATATGCATTTTGAATTTAAAAAATAATATTCTCGGGCGCCTGGGTGGCTCAGTGGGTTAAAGCCGCTGCCTTCGGCTCAGGTCATGATCCCAGGGTCCTGGGATCGAGGCCCACATCGGGCTCTCTGCTCAGCAGGGAGCCTGCTTCCTCCTCTCTCCTCTCTCTCTGCCTCCTCTCTCCTCTCTCTCTGCCTCCTCTCTCCTCTCTCTCTGCCTGCCTCTCTGCTTACTTGTAATCTCTCTCTCTGTGTTAAATGAATAAAAAAAAAAAAATCTTTAAAAAATAAAAAATAAAAAATAATATTCTCAACTTAAGAAATAGAATATAGTCAGTACCTAGGATACTTTGTGCCTCCCTGTGTCCTCAGGTATAAGCAATTATTTGAGTTTTGAGTATATAACATTTTATCTTTTTTGTTTGTTTTATGGCTTGTGTATATATATGTACATATATATATCACCGTATCAAACCTTTCTAATGTTTCTGTAATATATATGAATGTCATTATACTCTATTTTATACTTCCTTGACTTGCTTCCATTCAATATGATGTATGTGCGTATTATACTCACATTAATGCACTTAGCTATGTGGCCTACTGTGTAGAATTTCTATAAACATATTATACTGTATATATATTCTATTGAGAAATATATTTGGGTTCCTGTCAGTTGTTTCTTTGCTTTTATTAGCACTATTTCTATTAAAATTTTCGAACGCATTCTTGAACACATAGATATATGTGCTAGTGTTTTTTAGAATATGTAGTTAGTAGTGTGATTTCTGATGCTCTGTTTCCTGTTTCACATTTCCGCTCCAAACAGTATAAAACAATTCATCCATATCCTCACGCACGCTGGGTATGGTCCAACTTTTTCTCGCTTTGTTTCTCTGACAATGCATCCCACTGTGATTTCTATTTGTATTTCACCAATTACAAGTGAAGTTAAAACTTTTTTTCATATTAATTGATCACTTTTATTATTCTTGGAAATGCCTAGTTATGACTTTGATTCATTATTTTACATGGAGTTATTTATCTATTTCTCAGTAAAATCTCTGTGAATTCAAATGCTAATTTTTTGTTGGCTGCTGTATTGATTTTCTATTACTGTGTAACAAATTACCACAAATTTAGCAGCTTAAATCAACAAAAATTTATCTCACAGTTTCTGTAGATCAGGAGTCCAACAAGATTTAGCTAGGACCTCAGCCCAGGAATTCCTAAGGGTGAAATCAAGGACTCCATGTTTTCCCTCTCGAGGCTGCTTCCAAGCTCTGTCAGGTTGTTGGCAGAATTCATTTCTCTGTAGTTGTGTGACTGAAGTCCCTGCTTTCTTTTTAATCATTGGATCTTTTCAGCACCTAAAGGCCACTCGCAAGCCATTGCCGTGGGACCTCATCATAGGCCCTCTCCAGAAAGTCATGGCTAGCTGCTTCAAAAACCAATAGGGCAGCATCTACTGCAGCTTTGAATCTCTTTGACCTCTTCTGTCTCTGACTTCCACACCCTCTATTAGGAGAACTCACCTAATTAGGTCAGTCTCACCCACATTTAAAGACAGGATTTTACAAAATCTGCACACCATATTAGAGATCATCTTAAAATTCTGCCTATCCAGTTATATAAGTTGCAAATATTTTCTCACAGTTTGTGACTTGTACTGATTTAAAATACTATGTTTATGGAAATTTATTACAACAGCGATAGGAAACTAACATAATTGTATTAAACTGGAAATAGAAATGAGACCTGATATGGAAAAAAATTAGAACCTTTATGTTTAGAAATCTTTAAAAATTCTTTATTTAGATTATATTTTTTACAAATAAGCAAGAGACAGAATAATTTATAGAACCTATAACATGCATAAAATGTAAAACATAATATCCGGATTATCAATAGAGCTTATTTAAGATAAAGAATAGATAGCCCTGCAGTATTTGTGCAAAGAGATATAAATAGGATAATTAACAAGTAGGAAAAACAAATACAGAGAGATTATATATCTTCAAAAGCAATCAAAGAAATTATTAAAATGTGTCTTTTTTGGTAAGAAATTGTGCCTAGGTGCTTGTATTTCTTCAACATTTGCTTTAATGGCAATCAGATTATAAATATAATATTTTTATGTCTATACTTAGTTCATTTAGAAAAGGGTTAAATTATTTAAAAATTCGTTGGTGTATGGTAGCTGTTTAGTAAATATATTTTACTGAATAAATAAGCAAACAAGTAAAAAAAAAGACACACTTTTTTTTTTTCTTCTCAGAATCAAGCTACAGAAGTTTGAATACTTCAGTCAGTAAGTACTTATGGTTGGTTTATTTTCAACATTTTAAAAATAGAATACCAGAAGTTTTAATTATTGCACTATTACTTCTTTATGTAGTCTGCACAGTAAGATCTTATTATTTGATTACTTTTAATTTTGCATATTTCAGTGGCCATCTTTAAGATCAAAAAGTATTTGTAATTATGAATAAGACAATGTAATCATTTCATTTTTATAAGTGGAATCACACAGGCTTGAGACTAAATTACTGGAAGAAAAAGTACGAGATAATGCAATCATTTTATTTTAAAATCAGTTTTACAAAAATAAGTACATTTCTTGAAAAAAGTGATCAGAACTGGTATGTGGAGAACAAAAATTCTTCTCTCATTTTTAAATTACTGTTTGACCTTAAGCAAGTCATAAAATTTTGGATTTTGTGGCTCTTATCTAAAAGATAATAAAATTTATTATAAATCAAATAGAGAAAAGACATCTTATCTTGGGGTGAGTGGAATTCATAATATGTATAATAGCAAAGAGAGAATCCATAAAATAAAATTATAGGAATGTTAGAGATAAAAATCAAGATATTTCAAACTCTGATATTTTTATTCTGATTTTTTGCTTAAGACTTATTCTGCTTTATCATTCCAATGGGGCATATTAAATTTATCTCTTCCACCCTCAGCTTTATCTAATTTCAGTATGTCTTTATATATTATTGCTTACAAAAATCCTTCTGCATCTCTGTAGTCACTTCTAATCACTAAACATATATATTCGAAAAACTTGTTTTGGGAAAAAACAACCATATTATTTTGTACAATGGAATTTCCATCTATCATCTATCTATCTACTACAAGTATTATTTGAAAACAAATTCATAAAAATGATATTCAGAGAGATCTGCACTGCCATCTTCACTGCAGCATTATTCACAGTAGCCAAGATATGGAAACAACACAGATATCCACAGACAGATCAATGGACAAAGAAAATGTGATATACATACAGTGAAATATTATTCAGCTTGAAAAAAGGGAATTCTGCCATTTGCAACAATGTAGATGAACTCATTTGGCATAGATGACCTCATGCTAAGTGAAATAAGACAGACATATGACAAATTCCACATAAATCCACTTATAAGCAGCATTAAAATAATCAAACTCTTTGAAGCAAAGAAAAGAATGGTGGTTACCAGGGCCTGGGAGAGAGAGAAACGTGGAGTTGCTGCTCAAAGGGTGTAAAGTTTCAATAATGCAAGATGAATGACCTCTAGATATCTGGTGTGCAACATCATGCCTATAGTGCACACTGTATGTGCACTTAAATATTTGTTAAGAGGGTAGATCTCATGTTAACTGTTCTTACCACAAAAACAGAAACAAAACAAAACAGAAAAACAAACACAAAGAAACTTATGAGTGTGATAAATATGTCTATTAACATGATTATTGGTGATGATTTCATGGGTATATGGATATGTCCAAACTCATCAAATTGTATACATTAAATATGTGCAATATTTTGTATGTCAACTATTACCTCTGTAAAGCTGTTGGAATAAAAAGAAAGCAGTGCCAGTGACACTACCATTAGTAAGATATGAACTAAGGTGTTTTTCTCCATGTGGTAATGAATTCTGATTGGATTTTCTGTTTCTAGTACTTCCAGTTTTGATTTTAGTGGTATCATATAAACCCTCTGGCTGGTCTATAATTGACATAAATATACAGTTTTAGTAAATATGAAATCTATAATTAATGTCAATGCTAGAAATAGCAACTAATATAAAAATAACTTTTCAGTGAAATGTAAATGAATCAAAAAAAGAAAAGCATTATCTAACAATGAGTTAAATTTACCTACTATAGCACTGGAAAATATATAGCAAAATTATATGAGAAGATTTATAACAAATTAAGCTGATGTGATGAAAGAAAGAATAGGAAAGTTGCTAACAATATTCGATTATATAATAAATAATAAGATTGTGTTTTTTCAAAGGGCTATGATTCAGTAAAAGAAAGTATCTAATAATATTGGAACATATAATAAATAATAACATTTTATATTTTCAAAGGGCCATGATTCAGTAAAAGACATTTAACTTCAGTGACTCCTTTCTGATTAATGGTCAAAATCAATGAGAAAAAGAAGTATGGTTATCAAATTAGAAAATTTGAATAAAATTCTCTTTTCATTGCTTTGGTGAAAAATTTATGCAGCAAATATATGGAATTGTTGACAAAATTTAAACTATAGTCATGAAATTTATGTATGCTCCAGAACATTTTAATAAGAAAAAGTTGTTCAATTATTCACAGGGCTATATTCCATTTAGATAACTTTTCTCTTTTATACTATTAATGTGATAAATTGTGTTGAGATAATCTTTTAACTTTAGAAATATCCTGAATTCCTGAAGTAATTCTTATTATGTCATGATGACTTATTCATTTAAAATAATTCAGGCATCAATTTGCTTCTATTTAATTTAGGATCATATCTGTTATAATGCAGGAAATAAGTCTGTCATTGTACTGCATATTTCACTAGTTACAGTTTTATCAAACTGTCACTATGCTATTTATTAGCATAGACTATGACATTTTATTAAAATAATTTAAAGTATCACCTGCATCTGTATTATTCACATATTCAGAATTAAAATAATGCATTTGTATAGTTCATTTTGATTCTTCAGAGACCACACCAGAATTTAAATATCTTTATTTTTCTTCCTAAAAGATAGATTTTTGTATTTAAAAAAAGTTACTCTTTATCATCTTACATTTTTGTTCAGTAATCAAAGCATTAAATTTTATTTTCTAATAACTTCTTTTTTGGGTATATTTTGTTTATTTATTTATTTATTCATTCATTTAATGTTTAGAGTTGAATATAAAGAATATTTAATCCTTATGCATTTTTCTTTGAATACTGAATCATTTAATTCCTGAGTAGTTGAGAAAAATTTAGAAAAATCCAAAGTACTTAAAGCTTTTCATTTTGTCCAGTTTTTTTTTTATTTATTATATGTTGGTAGGTTGTGACAGTTTTGTCCAAAAATCCTTCATATGTTCTTTTTCATTATATTTTATCAAGATTTTCATAAGACTAAAATGCAAAATTTTCCTTATAAGTCTTTTCTTATATATTTTAAAAGGTTAATTTTATATCAGTTGTTCCAAAGCTTAGTATAAATCTGTTAAATCATGTTGTTTAATTAGATTATTGAAATTTAATATATTTTAAATTCTAGATATTTATTAGTTTGAGATGAATTTAGGAGGAAAAAGATAAACCATGAACTTGTTCTGACACCTTGAACTAGTATTTTCATAATTATTGGTCTGATGAATTTCTTCATGAATAGTGGATTAGTTGGATGCAAACATCACTGTAGCTGATAGCAATCATATGACACAGGTGGGGCCAATAAGTAATAAGCAGGTTTTTCACAAGCTTTTCTTAAAAGGGGCGGTCTTGTCTGGCAGTCACCACTCAGTTTTTTGCCCTTCAACTTCCCCAATCTTTTTGCAAAATTGTAAGGATGGCATAAGAGAAATATATAGATATAGTAAATATATGTTATTATATGTTGTCTTATAGATAAGGTGATATATATTATATACATACATATTTCTATATATTGTATATATGCATATACATATGTATATACACATACATGGATATGGTTGTGTGCATGGGAAACAGATTTATGATTAATATTAATATTTATTTCTAGTATTAAGTATTAATAACTACCCATGTTTATCATATTAAATATATATAAATTTATACTTATACTGTTTAGTAATGAGTATTAATAAGTAAATATTGATAAATATTTATTTATTTATTGTACATTTAAATAAATGTAAAATAATAAGGCCACTAAAAGAATAAAGTAGGAGAAAACATAGAAGGTGGTTTATCTTCTTCATTTAGAGGTGGGTAGTTTAGAACTTTGTATAGCTGGAAGCTGTGGAATAAACATAATGTAAGAATATATAAGAGGACAGCCAAGTGGCTCAGTTGATTAAGCATCTGCCTTCTGCTCAGGTCATGATCTCAGGGTTGGGCTCCCTGCTGATTCTGCTTCTCCTTCTCCCTCTACACCCCCCATCTCTCTCTCTTTCTCTCTTTCACTCTCTCTCTCAAATAAATAAATAAAATCTTTAAAATGTATATATATGAGAATATATGTGTATATGTATATACCTACATGCATATATATATACATATATATATGTGTTTACAAAATTTAAAACATCTTTAATATCAAAATATCTTAGAAGATAACAAAAGAAAAAAATAACTGAAATACAATTTACATAAAACTTCAAGGATTAAATTTACTAAAATGTCTTCAATAAACCTGGTGGCACAAATTAAATTTAAATTTAAGAATGGTCATTTCAGGGCGCCTGGGTGGCTCAGTGGGTTAAAGCCGCTGCCTTCGGCTCAGGTCATGATTCCAGGGTCCTGGGATCGAGGCCCACGTCGGGCTCTCTGCTCAGCGGGAAGCCTGCTTCCTCCTCTCTCCTCTCTCTCTGCCTGCCTCTCTGCCTACTTGTGATCTCTCTNAAAAAAATAACTGAAATACAATTTACATAAAACTTCAAGGATTAAATTTACTAAAATGTCTTCAATAAACCTGGCGGCACAAATTAAATTTAAATTTAAGAATGGTCATTTCAGCCTTAGTGAATAGTCTCATCCTGAAAAGAGAACAAATCTAGTGAATGACCCGAAAAAATATAAGACAATATGGGAGTGGTGTTTTCAGACACATCTTATTCTTGCCTGACTCAGACACCCTATTACCATATGTGTTTTCATAAAAGAGCTAAGTGAACTGTACCAATAAAGAATAGTAACAACTGTGGTCTCTCTAAAATGACTGTGGGATATTACTAACTAAACATAATATTACTAGAGAAAGTTCCCTTCTTTGTGCCTTTGGAACCACAGTGACATTAATGGATAGTAGGAGAGATCAAAATTCTCAGGAGTAGTCGTCATTAAGGTACATCTCTGTGTTCAGATTTCCAGCCTTCTGCCAACTTACTCAAGAAAATGGTAAGAATGAAGAAGGAGAAGCACATGTTGGAAGTTGGATAAAAGAGTCATCTGGGAAAAAGGAAAAAAAAAAGACTTTGACTAAAAGATAGTATAATTGCCTCATTAATGTCTCACCTGAAATTAGTGGTTACACATATTAGTACAAGAAATCATGTCTTTATGTTTAGTTGCAATTTAATTCTTGTTTGATAGTTTTAAAAACATAAGCAAGAAAAGCATAAATCAACAAGTGGGACCACATCAAAGAAAAAAACCTCCAGTAAAGCAAAAGAAACAAACCAAAAAATAAAAAGGCAACCTATGGAATGGGAGAAAATATTTACAAACTATATATCAAATAAGGGTTAATATCCAAAATATTATTGAAATATTGAAAGTTGCATGTGAAGAACTCATGCAACTAAAAAATAAAATTAAGAAAGGAAAGAAGGAAGGAGGGAGGGAGGAAGGACAGATGAACCTGATTTAAAAATGGGCAGAGAAACTGAGTACACACACACACACACACACACACACACACACATGGGAGAGCCTATAGCTGTGCCATTTGTTAATATCTCCACACAATTACCTTACTCAAGAACTTAAGCAATGATTACATCACTTTCTTCTATGTACAGGACTGTACCATTGCACTAAAGCAACAAGTCAGTTTAGGTCCAGTCAATTAAAATAATCACATAGATTTATAAAATAGGTGGGGATGAGTAATCAATTCATAATGATTGATACATGTTTAGGAAATACAAATGGAACAAAAAATAAGAATGATGCAGTGAAAATTATTATTTTAAAGGATGGCTCTTCCTAGTGCTCTTGCCTTTCTTAGCATGTCCAAGATCCACATAAAAATTTAACATCTGAATCTTCTTTTGTGGAAAGTGCAGAGGAGAAAAACAGTTCTTCAGTGTTCTCTTTGAAAAGGGACATGACTTGCTTTCAGGAAAGACTTGGAGGGTCATCTGTGTGGCTCAGCCAGTTAAATGTCTGCCTTTGGCTTGGGTTGTCATCCTGGGATCTTGGTCTCCCTGCTCAGCTCCCTGTTCAGTCTTCTCCCTCTCCCTCTACTCCTTCCGCCAGTTCATGCTCTCTGTCTCTTGCTCAGCTCTCTCTCTCAAATAAATTACTAGAATTCAGAGACCTCAGAAAGTGCAAGCTGAAGAGTCAGGAGTTACTAATAACTGAAAACAGGGAGACATGAAGGGGCGGGAAGAGGGGTCTGCGTGGGGTAGGGAGAGGCTCGCTGGTGGAAGCACTGCCTTTGGGTCTTTGTCACCCTCTCTGAAATGAAATGTCATGTAATGTAAACATGGAAACATTCTTTGATTTCAAGGCTTGATTATCTAATTTTTATAGTGAGACTAGAAATCAATTGTCTTCATAAAGGAAGATCATGGTCCTTTAAGCTTCAACTTTAGGAGCTATAGATTGATGAGGCACTTCTGATATGAGGGTAATATTCTCCAGAATGATGTGAGGGAAGAAAATACTCTGGTTCTGCTGATAGCCGGTTGAGAGGTCTTTGAGATAGTCATATTTCTGTGCCTCATTTTCCTTATTTTTCAAAGGGAAAGGATATACTAGATCAGCGGTTTTCAAAATCATCTTTTTCTAGCAAAAGTTTATTTTTAACAAAATCATACATGTTAAGTTCCAATACTACATAAAGTAAAGCTGGGCTGGTAGAACTGGGGGTTAAAAACGGGAAGCCCCAGGACTCAACCGCCATATAAAGCTATAAAATCCTGAGAAATGACTCCAATCAGACAGTCTATAATTCCACGATTACCAAGCCTGACTGGAATTCAGTTTTATTTTCATGATTCAAAATCAGATAATCCTTTATTCGGGATTTATTCACAAGCAAAAAAGCATGGTGCCTCTTCCAGCCCACCTCTGAGAAATTACAATAAAACAACATGCTTTGTCCCTCCCTGAACACTTTTGTCTCCCACCTAGGGTATGCCTTGGGGCATCCCGAGACCCCTCCGGGTTCAACTCTTTTCTTTCTCAGAAAGAGTTGTGTCTTGCCCTCCTACCTAAACTTTTCCTCAAGGAATTTATGAGCATTCACTCTGCCCAGTAGGTCAGGGTTCAAACAAAAAAGTCCCCTGAGGCAGATGCTAGCAATTCAATGAACAATTAGTTGCTGTGGCCTTGAGGTTAAGTGCTTTTGAAGATTTCAGGTTTTTTCTAAGGGAAAATGTTTCTGACTGTGGCTATGGTTATCACCCTTACAGCTGTCATTATCAACCTAAATCCTAACCTCACTCTTTAATGAATGACATAACAACCCTTGGCAAATCTTTTTCCTCTCCCTGGAAATTTTGCATTCCCAAATCTCAAGAAGATTGGTTCCCTGTAGTCTACAAATAGGAGGTTCAGAAATTAAATATCTGCCCGTAATTTTTCAAAAACAGTCCAATGCTCATCATTAGTTATAATCATTGAAAACTGATTATATGTTATTAACTAGAAACATTAATTTAGAGATTAAACAAGTACTTAGATATGGGAGATACAAACTTCAAAGAAAAATATGCCTTTTATGTAATAAACATTAAATCAATGATGTAAAATCAGGCCCTTCCTATGAAAGAGAATTTTAGTGAATATAATATCTAGATTTTGCTGTAGGAAAATAGAAGTTTTGATTTATGTCTATGTGTGTACTTGTGCAATAAAGTACAAGTTTGCTCTTTATTTATCTATCTTATTTATTTATTTACTAGTTGAGTATTTGATGAGTCAGTCATTACAAGGACAGAAAAGATATGATCAGTACTAAAACACACTTTGACTTCACTGAATTTCCTTAGAGAAAGTTCAGGTTAAGCAGAAGATAAAATGCTACCAGTAAGTTAATGCAGTTATACTTCAGAGGTTTATCTCTTTGATAATGTCTGCTTAAGCAATATAATGTCATTTGATTCATGAAAGAACTCATTTTTTATATCTTCTGAAGCTTCAATCTATATATTTTTTGAAACTTATATGTCAGGAGAAGTAAAATACTCATAGATGATCTTAGTTTCACAAAGGACCTCTGTCGCATCAAACAGCTAAATATAATAATTATATTTAATTTAAATATCTTGCTCTTTGATGAAAAAGTATAAGGGAATGTTTAAAATAAAAAGAAATGAATTTTTAAAAAACCAAACCTTTTAGTAGATAGTGGTACTTTATGCATAGATTCATTCAAGAGGAAAATAGCATTTTAATTATCAGTGTTATGATCATTTGATTTATGAAATAATTTTCTTTTTAGAGTTTTTAGAGGTTTCCATTCAATTTCACATTTACCTTTATATTTCTGAATACCCCTATATAAAATCCAAACTTGATTAGATTGAGAAAGCTACAAATAAAATTATCCAAGTATCATGCAATGTTTGTCCTTGGGTATTGATTGAATTAAGCAATCCTTATAAATGGCATTCAAAATATTATGTAAACTGACATGAATTTTGAAATTTGACCATTAAATGAAAAGATAGAACATTTGTTTTTGTTTTTGAATGTAGCTTTAATTTCTATTTTATTCTATTTATAATTATTCTATTTATAGATTCTTTTCTATTTATAATATTCTAATATTCTATTTATAACAATGTTCTATTTTATTCTATTTATTCTATTTATAGATATTCTATTTATAATTATCTATTCTATTTATAATTATTAATGTTCTATTTATAATACTCTATTTATAATTATCCATTTCTATTTATTCCATTTATAATCATCCATCCTTGTCTGGACTCAAAATGTTAAGCAGATATATATACAAGTGCTTAAGGATTTATCACTGAAGAATGTTTTCCCTACTCTTTTTTTTTTTTTTTTAAAGATTTTATTTATTTATTTGACACAGAGAGAGAGAGATTACAAGTAGGCAGACAGTCAGGCAGAGAGACAAGGAGAGGAGGAAGCAGGCTCCCTGCCGAGCAGAGAGCCCGATGCGGGCCTCGATCCCAGGACCCTGAGATCATGACCTGAGCCAAAAGCAGAGGCTTTAACCCACTGAGCCACCCAGGCGCCCTGTTTTCCCTACTCTTGCTTGAACTCAGAAAGCATTATAAGTCCTATAATACCTAAAATTCAAGGTGTACGTACTGAATATATTTGCATTTATAAAGTATCCTGAAGGGCGCCTGGGTGCACTTTGTATTTGTGAGAATTTTTCTAATATAACAACTTCCTTAACAAATTCCTCATAAAGATTTTTTTAAGTAAAAAAAAATATTTTTTAAAGAACTGAGTAAATCTATTATTTTAATATTTTTAAGTGTCACTTATATTGAAATTTGGTGATATTAATGTTGCTCTGTAAATCATAAATTACCTGAATAATTTTTATCTGATGGGTAGGGACAGCCATGTGTACCACTGTAGGTGATAGAGTTGGAATTACTGATAATCTTATGAGGACTGTGAATGTCTTGAGCAATACTGAGAATTACAAAAAATATTCAATCCAAGATAATCCATTATTGATAAGCTATTTGTATGAATAACATTTGAGTCAGAATTCAGAGTTTATTCAACATATTTCTTTTTTTCCTTCCCCCCCACCCCAATTTTTATTTAAATTCTAGTTGGTTAACACAGAGTGTATGTAATATTGGTTTCAGGAGAATTTAGTGATTTCATCACTTCCATATAATGCCCAGTGCTCAACACAAGTGCCCTCCTTAATACCCATTTAGCCCATCCCCCATCCACCTCCCCTCCATCAACCCTCAGTTTATTCTCTATCACTAAGAATCTCTTATGGTTTGCTTCCATCTCTTTTTTTTCCCTTCCCATATGTTCATCTGTTTTGTTTCGTAAGTTCCATATATGAGTGAAATCATATAGTATTTGTCTTTCTCTGACTGACTTTGCTTAGCATAATACTCTGTAGCTCTATCCACGTCATTTCAAATGGCAATATTTCATTCTTTTTTATGGCTGAATAATATTCCATTAGATAGATATAAAATATTCCATTATGTGTGTGTGTGTGTGTGTGTGTGTGTGTGTGTGTGTACACACATCTATTTTATCCATTTATCAATCAATGGACATTTGGGCTCTTTCCATGATTTGGCTAGTGTTGATAATGCAGCTATAAACTTCAAGAAGTATATATCCCTTCAAATCAGTATTTTTTTGTATCCTTTGGGTAAATACCTAGTAGTGAAGATGCTGGGTCATAGGGTAGTTCTACTCTTAACTTTTAGAAAAACCTCCATACTGTTCTCCAGAATGGCTGCACCAGTTTTCTTTCCCACCAACAGTGTAAGAAGGTTCTCTTTTCTCTATATCCTCACCAACATCTTTTGTCTCCTGTATTATTAATTTTAGCCATTCTGATAGGTCAGGTGGTATCTCATCATGGTTTTAATTTATATTTCCCTGGCCATGAGTGATTTTTTTTTCATGTATCTGTTGGCCATCTGAATGACTTTGTTGGAAGAGTGTCTATTTATGCCTTCTGCCCATTTCTTAACTGGATTATTTGTTTTTTGGGTATTGAGTTTGGTAAGTTCCTTACAGATTTTGAATACTAACCCTTTAACAGATATACTATTTACAGATATCTTTTCCCATTCTGTAGACTGCTAATTAGTTTTGTTGATTGTTTCTTTTGTTGGAGAGAAGTTTTTTATCTTTATTAAGTCCCAATAGTTCATTTTTGCTTGTGTTCCCCTTGCCTCCAGAGACATTCTGGTAAGAAGTTGCTATGGCCAGGGTCAAAGAATTTCCTGCCTGTGTTTTCCTTTAGGATTTTGAAGGTTTCCTTTCCCACATTTAGGTCTTTCACCCATTTTGAATTTATTTTTGTGTATGGTGTAAAAAAGTAGTCCAGTTTCATTCTTCTGCATGTATTTCTTCCTCTTGAGGAACATATAATTTATTTACTTGACACTTCTGTAAGAGTAAATGTATGCAATGAGTAAGAAAATTCCTTGAATAGTTTCACTGACAGAATTTGAGTGGACTGTTTTAAAATAATGTCATATCCTATACTATAAAATAATTTTCATCCAGTCACATAGACAGGTATGCCCTAAATATTTGGCTTAGGCTAGTTGATGACATTAACGCAGTACTCACAAGGATATACATATTACAAGTATACAGTACTCTTATTCAACTTGACAGTAATCAGTTAGGAAGTCACAAATATTGAATTATTTGAAGAATAGATTTGCAGACTAGATGTAAAATATCAAAATTTTATCTTTTGTTGTTTTGATTTAAAAATTTGAATAATTATTTACTCTCTTCATTTCTCATAGCATATCTATAAGTTTAGCTTTGACCTATGAAAATAAAATATGAAATCTTGGAAATGAGGCCCATTGTCTTTATATTTTAGTATTATAATCCCAGAGGAATTAAAGCTGTAATACTAATGTAGATGAAATTATTTTCATAAACACACACAGACACACATATACATATATACCTAAATATTTTCCCTTCATGATTAATATTCTAGACCTAATTGCCTTAGTTCTTTTAATGACAAAGTTTTCCTATAAAATAATAAACCTATCTGGAATCTATCATTGTATATCATACTTATATTCTATAGCTTTATAATTTATTTCTACATTCAATATGTTTGTCAATAACTTACAGACTTTAAATCTAAGGAGAAAAAGTCATATAAGAGAATGTTTAGTGACAGAATGTCAAAGGAAATGTTTAACATTAGAAAGAAGAACATACATATGTGACTATATATAGGTGTATGCCTTTTCCATATCAAATAAAAAACTATGTAGTGGGACAGTGGAAGTTTAGAAGAAAGCTTGATGAAATATAAAATGAAAAAAGGGAGGTGGGCAGGAAAAAATTGAAAACATCACATGGATTAACATTTTTATCATTCTTAATATTTAGTAGGACTTTTTTTTATCCTTAAACATTAAATCTACAATAAAGGGAGGAAGCAAGAAAGAGAATAGAAAAGGAAAAGGAAAGAATGGAATGGAATGGAATAGAATAGATTAGAATAGAATAGAAAGAATAGAATAGAATAGAATAGAATAGAATAGAATAGAATAGAATGGAATGGAATAGAAATGACCATCTGTTGGAAATTGCTTAATTTGGTGCAGGAGTGTCAAAACAACGAACAGCTCAGCTATTTATGGAAGGTGGACAAAGTCTTATTGCTGTTGTTGAATTAAATGTTATTTCTGAAAGGCATATCAGTATTTATATTGAAGATTACAAAGTAAAAGATTTCATGATATTTTTATAATGTCCTTTTAACTGCCCTTTGACTGTTGAGTTATTTTGTCAGCCACTTTGGATTGCATTTAAAAGCATTTCCTGTTTGAAAAACAGAATCTCAAATAGAGTAGTCCATCATAACTCCCTGAGGAGTAGGAAAACAATTATTATGTATGAATATATTTTAAAGAAACATATAGCGCTCAGTTATTATTTTATTGGGGGTTATGGGAGAGATACCAGCTTTAGTTTCTAATCATTGGGTATAAATATCCCCTCAAAAGTTCCAAATGTACTTTATTTTCTAAAAAATAGTCACTGTTTCTTTGGGCAACCTAAGATTGTGACTTAATAATGGTGTAGACCGGAACTTTTAAAATACGTGTCCTGCTGGAGTAAAAGAATGAGTACACAGTGCTGTTAAAAAATCGGCCCTCACATGCCATCCTAGACACTCTGAAAACTTCTAGGGAGGTTCTGTGAGATAACACTCACTGAAACCCTATGCAGAGAATCATCACTATCAGCACAAGTTGTACTCAGGGAAAGTCAGCTTTCTTTCACCCTGGCTCCATTTGTGCAGTGTAGAGTCAACGTAGAAAACTTGAAAAAAAAACCAAACAAAAAGAAGCATTTAGCAAAGCATCATTCAAAAGTCATCATTATCAACATTTTTGCACATCTCCTTTCAGGCTACATGTATGTATATATACAAAGTGGAAAACTGAAATATATGTGATACTGTACATCTAACTTATAAACTATTCTTGCCTTTCATTTATATAATACACTGAGCTTTAGAGGTCAATTTGGTCTTAGTATCAGTTGCTTTATCAGATACTTCCCCAAGTAATTTTTGGAGAGGATCCGAGGAAGTAATTTTTGGAGAAGATCATAACTGCCTGAAGCAAGTGGAAGAAGTACCAGTACCTGGAGAACAGGAGTTTTAAGAGGGAAAAAGCTCCCTATTCCATAAACTTTTATATATCTGACATTTGCTTAGTAAGAGAAATATAGATCAATGTTATTAGAAGACTTTTGTGCATGTGGGAAACTCAGTTAGAGACAATAAACTCCCATCTTTGCAAACACTACATAATACCTTTCATGTGTTGATGGAGCTCAATATATAAACTGAACATGAAAATGAATAGGTATATTCCCTTCTTGACAAAAGAGGCTAATGGAACTTACCCAGCTAAAACTTTTCACATTAAATTGAAATTATACCTCTAAATCTTGGAGGTAGTGAAAGCTAGGCATACCTCTTCTATGTTAAGACACTGCAAAAATATTGGCCAAAGCAAAGATTTATAATATGTCATTGAAAGCATCCACTCTAACAATAAAGAAGACAGCAGGATGGTGAAATGATGGTTGAGATTCAAAATAAATCACATGGCACTGTAATAATTCCATAGCAGTTAGATCTCCTTTACCACACTGCATCTGGCATCCTATCATGTTGTATTTGAAGGGAATAATTGTTCTTCATAGGTATAACAGTTCAATGTTCAGACTTTGAAGTTATGAAGAAATATTAAGGAAAAAATTCACTACAAAAAAAGAGGAAATGTTCATAAGTGGAATATACTTTTAAGTTTTAGAGAAGATTGATATTTTGTCAATATGCTCTTTAAAAGGAAAAAGAAGAGTAAACAGATTATGAGGAAAATTATTTTTTGCTATGAGAAACTAATAATTATATAACAGTGTTCTCAATAATAAATAGACAACTATTGTTAATCCAAGTCAGTTTGGTTAAAGTCATCACGGAATAAAGTCTCTCTTAGAGCCTTTAGAAAAAAAATCCATCTTGCCAAACCCTAATTTCCAGATTTTGGCCTCCAGAACTTAGATAATAAGTCTCTGTTCTTTCAAATCACAAAAATTGTGTTACTTTCTTATGGCAGCCCAGGAAACTAGTATATAGATAAACCCCTGTGAGCTAGGTATTTAACAATTAAAAAAATAGCTAAGTTTGAAATAAGTTATGAAAGGGTAAAGTTTTGATGGGAAAGTCATTTTAGGAGCATTTGGGAGGTCAAAGGGTAGCATGAGAATGATGAGGCATTGGGAATTACCTAAAAGTAAGGAAGACTGGAATGTGAGATTTCTGCAAATACATTTCAGGCTGCTTCTCAGAAGATACAGAGGAGCAGCACCTGGGGGGCTCAGTTGTTTAAGAGTCTGACTCTTGATTTCACTCAGGTCATGCTCTCAGGGTCCTGAGGTTGAGCCCCTTGTTGGGCTCCCACTGGGAGTGGAGCTTGCTCCCTCTTCCTCCGCACCCCCCACCCCCGACACACACATGCATGCACATTCTGAATGAGCCACTCAGACATGCAGATATATATTTTTTTAAGCCCGAAAGTAAAGGGTAAAAATTATCTGAATCGAACAGTAAGCCATGTGAAATGTCTGTCAAAAAGGAGACTTTAGGCGTGCCTGGGTGGCTCAGTGGTTAACTGTCTGCCTTAGGCTTAGGTCATGATCCCAGGGTCCTGGGATCTAGTCCCTCATCAGGCTCCCTGCTGAGCGGGAAGCCTGATTCTCCTTCTCCCACTCCCTCTCCCACTCCCCCTGCTTGTATTCCCTCTCTTGCTGCCTTTCTGTCCATGTCAAATAAATAAAATCTTAAAAAAAAAAGACTTTGGGTGCCTGGGTGGCTCAGTGAGTTAAAGCCTCTGCTTTCGGCTCAGGTCATGATCTCAGGGTCCTGGGATCGAGGCCCGCATCGGGCTCCCTGCTCAGCGGGGAGCCTGCTTCCCCCTCTCTCTCTCTGCCTGCCTCTCTGCCTCCTTGTGATCTCTCTCCCTCTGTGAAATAAATAAATAAAATCTTTAAAAAAAAAAAGACTTTATTTATTCATAAATTTTTAGTTGGATGATAATTGGTATCAAATTTATTTGATATTTAAAATCTATTGAATGTATTTAAGTGAGTAATTGTACCAGTTTTATTTAAAAATACAATATATGAAATGATTCATCTATTACACTATTTGTAATTATTTCAAGTTATGGTGGAAAATGTCTTAGAAATTAAATCGAAACATGTAAAAGGTATAAGATGAGAGCAAAGTTTTCTTAAGACCACTAAAAACATCTGGGCAAATGTAGAAAAGGTCAATAATTCCTTCTCTTTTTTTCCTTTTTTTATTCATATGTATTTCACATATAACATTATATTACTTTCTGATGTGTAACAAAATGATTTGATATATGTATGTATGACAAAATGATCACCACATAACTCTAATTAACATCTGCTACCATACATAGTTAGAATTCCTTTCTTGTGATCAGATCTTTTCAAATTTACTCTATAAGAAACTTTCATAATACCCAATACAATATTATTAACTACAGTTATCATGCTACTACTGTTCATCACACCCCCAGGATTTATTTATTTTATAACAGAAGTTTGTTCCTTTGATCGTCTTCACCCACTTCACCCATTCTCCCCCCCCACTGGCAACAACCCCAATATGTTTTCTGTATCTATGAATCTATCTTTCCTTCGTTCCACTTACCCTCCTTCTCTTTCTCTCTCCTTCCTTCCTTCCTCCCTTTCTTCCTCCCTTCCCTTTTTCTTTTGATTCCAAATATAAGTGAGATCACATGGCATTTGTCTTTTTCTGACTTATTTCAGGTAGCATAATACCCTTGAGTTTCATCCATATTTTTGCAAATGGCAAGATTTCCTTTTTTATGGCTGAAAACATTCCATTGTGTATATATATGAGATACATACATATATATATATATATTTACAAACATATATGATATATATATCACATCTTCTTTATTTATCCATCTATTGATGGACACATAGGTTGTTCCTGGGTCTTGGATATTGTAAATAATACTGCGATTTTTGAGTTAGTGTTTTCTTTTGAGTAAATATCCAGAGGTAGAATTGCTGAATCATAAGATAGTTCTAATCTTAATTTTTTGAAGAAACTTCATACTGTTTTCCATAGTGATTGTATCAATTTACATTCCCATCAACAACAGTTCACAGAGATCCTCTTTTCTCCATATTTTTGCCAATATGTGTTATTTCTTGTCATTTTTATAATAGCTATTCTAGTAAGTATGAGGTGTTATCTCATTGTGGTTTTGATTCTCATTTCTCTGATGATGAGTGATGTTAAGCATCTTTTCATGTACCTGTTGTCCACCTGTATGTTTTCTTTGGAAAAATGTCTATTCACTTTCTCTGCCCACTTTCTTAACTGGATTGCTTGTTTTTTTGTTTTTGTTTTTTGTTTTTGTTTTTTGTTACTGGGTTGTATGAATTTTTTATGTATTTTGGATATTAACCCCTTTTTGTCTTTATGGTTTGAAAATATTTTCTCCCATTCAGTAGGTTCCCTTTTCATTTTATTGATGATTCCTTTTTCTGCACAGAAGCTTTTTAGTTTTACGTAGTCCCACCTGTTTATTTTTGCTCCTCTAGTCTTTGCTTTTGATGTCAAATCCAAAAAAATCATCACCGGGCGCCTGGGTGGCTCAGTGGGTTAAAGCCTCTGCCTTCGGCTCAGGTCATGATCTCAGTGTCCTGGGATCGAGGCCCGCATCAGGCTCTCCGCTCGGCGGGGAGCCTGCTTCCTCCTCTCTCTCTGCCTGCCTCTCTGCCTACTTGTGATCTGATCTCTCTCAGTGTGTCAAATAAATAAATAAAATCTTCAAAAAATCATCACCAAAACCAATGTCATGGAGCTGCCTACGTTTTCTTCTAGAGGTTTTATCATTTCAGGTGTTACATTCAAACCTTTAATCCATTTTGAATTAACTTTTTGTGTATGGTATAGGATAGTAGTCCAGTTTCCTTGTTTTGTATGTGGTTGTTCACTTTCCCAGTACTATTTACTGAAGAGACTGTCCTTTTTCCATTGTATATTCTTTACTCCTCTGTCATAAATTAATTGTCCATATATGTTTGGGTTTATGTCCAGGCTCTTTATCTTGATTCATTGATCTGTGTATATTTTTATACTAATTCTACATTGTTATGATTACCATAACTTGTAATATAGATTGAAATCAGAAGCATGGTACTTCCAGCTTTGTTCTTTCTCAAGATTGCTTTGGCTATTCTTTTGTGGTTCCATAAAATTTGGGGGTTTAATCAAGAACATCATATTACACAATAATTTACTCATGTTTCGAAGACTTACAAAATATTTGCAATGAATCCAAAGTAATGTCATATCCTAGACAAATAAAACATGGTCTTCATCTTTAAAAGACACAGGAACTCTAATGGAGAGATAACAGTTTAAACAATACACAAGTCAAAGTCAATTAGGTATTAGAGATGTGCACACATTGTACAAATCAAAAGGAAATTATAAGAATTATATAGGCTCCTCTGAAGTTCAAGGCTGACTTGCAATCAAGTCACTTCTCTACATTTATTTTATTGAATTAGATTATTATAGCAAATTTTTATATCATAAATATTTAATAAAAATATTTGAGTTAGCACAATTGTTGTCCATATAGATTTACTATGATATTTTAGGGTACTTTGGGAGTTCATATCTGTTTCTGAGGTGAGATTTTGAGGAATTTACTATGATTAGAGATAGAAATAATTATTTTAATTCTTTATATAGGAAGTTTTTCTTCTCTTGCCTAAATTCAACCTTTCCAGTTCTCCAGAATGGGAAATTCCCTGGAGGCCTGGGGGCTGTTTCCTCCTACCCAATGCTTTGCTTTTTGGATACAGGACTACCAGTTATTTCAAAGTACTGTCCAAAACACACCATCCCCCAAAAGGAGAATAAAGGATCTTATTTATCTCAGAAACCTTGTGCTAGACACCCACTTTGGGTAACTTGAGTAACCAGCTACAAACGTAATTAACCATTCCTTTTGTGGTTTCCCAGACAGGGGTTGTGATATTCCCCCTCTGCCACTCTGACCTACATCATCTGGTGTTGGGCTCAAACACTCCTCATGTGTAATTCAAACACTCAAAAAAAACCTATCATCAGACAGAAAAGGAAAACCCAGGAAAGAAGTTTGTGCTTTTCAGTATATATGGTATGTCTGCCCCACCGGTTTACTTGGCTCCTTGTACCTGAGGTCATACTACTGCCAGGTGTCTGCTGTGGCTCCTAATATTGGATATTATCTGTCCGCTTACCTAACTCAATGTATCAAAATCTCCCAGAACACCTGTGGCCTGAGGTCTCCAGCCCTAGGTACATCCTTCTTTCTTGAGTGTAACTAGAGCAATGAGGATGGTCTCTCTAAAGGTTTGCTTTGACAGATGCATAATTAAAAGAGAAAACGCTTTCTCAATTATAAATGTCCTTGAAATTTAATGAACTTGTTGAGTCCTTACCTCTCCAATGACCTAGTAAATTAAATGATAATAATCAACATTTTTCTGAATTAAAGAATCATTGATGATTATGATATGCTAAACATTCTGAAATATCTCCTCAAGTACCATTTATTAACAATCTTTATGAGACATTTAGTATCATTATCACCAACATAAAAATTGAGAATAAGGCACAGGGAGAAAAAATTACCCAGTTTCATTCAGCCAGTCTGTGAACATTTATTGAGCTTCTGCTGTTTGCTGGATATGGTTCTTCATGTCAAGAATAGAGTTGAACAATCAGAAATGTCCTCGTCACCAGTGTAGCTTCTCAGTGTAACACGTGGCAGTGCAGGCTTTGAACCTTGGCAGTCAGTGTTTTTTGATACTAGCTCATAGCTGCTGGGCTGCACTGTCTATACTGTGGCATCCCTGTCCTCTGTTATGAGAAATAAAGAATACGAAGTCAGCATAGAGCTCTGGTGATCACATATTTAAGTTAATCAACAACAACAAAAACTCTTTCACAGAAGGATTCTACAGCCTTTTTGAAAGCTGTCAATAATTTATGCTCAGATTATCTGAGTTCTTTTTCTAGTTCTGATAATAATGAGACATGTAATTGGACAAGTTATTTAACCTTTTACTATTTTATTTTACCTTTTTGGGAAAAGGGGAGTAGCAGAACCTATGCTGCTTAGTGTTAACTTTGTGCTTTTCAGAAGGAGAGTTTATTGATATAGTTACATAAATGCACATAAAGGTCAAACGTCATCAACAACAACATTGTTACCTTATGGTAATTCAGTACAAATTATATATATATATGTATATATTTAAATCTACAGGGTAAATTTTTAGGCAGAATTAAGAATATTTCTATGACTTTTTGAGCAATTTTTAAAGGTTATTTATGTAAATCTACAATAGTTTCAGAGAATAATGCTGACCAAAAAATTCTTAGGTTTTTAAAGCACATTTTACATATGAGAAAAAAATTTGTGTTAATAAAAAGAGGAGTAGTGCCTATCAGTTCATTTTTCGAACATAAAAATTCAGTTACTGATAATTCATTAGGAACCAAGCTTTGGTTAAATGGAGCCATCCGTTGTTAATAGCCTGTGGTGCAGTAAGTCTCACATTGAACAGGTGATGATTACAGTACTTAGCACTTCTGGAGAATGAAAGTATAGTGACTGTAATCATTCTAAAAATTACTTCATAAATGTCACACTGCTAATTACAGTTCAAAGAATTAGCATCTGGTTGAAGTTATAGGTATAGCTTTGAGGAATTGGTATTACAGGAAATGCATTTAAAGAACCTTTAATCACAACAGAAAATGCTCTCTGCCCAGCTTTGGGTACCTAATACAGTAAGTCACACCTGCTGTTTACTAAAGGTGCCAAAGTATAAAAGGCAATTGGTGCTGGATTGTCTTCAGTGGAACAAGGAAAACAGTATCAGTTTATGTTTTAGATGTTATGGTTCCTAAAAAAATCTAAAATTGTGAAACCTTTAGTGAATTTTTAAGTTTCAGTAACATTGGAGGTGTTACTCAACTATAATAGTTCTGATGTATAATCAATATGCAAATGAGATATGAAATTATGAAGGAACATTAAATGACATTAACTTGTTTTTAATATAGACTGTGTGAGGAAAAGTGTATATAAAAAGACATTGTGAAAACCATTCATGCTAATCCACTGGCACCGAGGCATTTTAAGGATTATTCTGAAAGCAATGGGATCATCTTGAATTTTTGACTTGGAAGTTAGTGTTTGAAAAAAGCAATAGTGAGAAGTTCCACAAACAGGTTCATATATGTTATTTAATATATAAGAAGTGCAATATTTAAAATCAGTGAGAAAGGCATCTTTTTTTCCCTAAAAGAATGTTGAGATGATAGATTAACACTTGGGGAAAATGTAAACAGATAAAAGTGTTAAAGTAAACATTTAATCGTACATGTAAGAAACAAAATATGGCTTATTTTTTAAAGGTGGTTTACTTTTTAAGTTAAAAATGATACTAAATTTAAAATCAATAAAAAAAAGACATATCTGTTTTTGTAAGTTAAAGCTTCTGCATAATAAAAATAAACTAACAAAAAAATGTAAACAGGATATATGTGATCTTACCAAACTTAGAAACATTAGAACATATATAATAAGACCATTTTTCTATATGAAGAGCACTTTGTTGTTTTCAAACGATATGGAAAAAATAAAGAATATCACCAAAGAACAAATATAAACATTGAAAAATAATGAGATTTAAACCAGGATTAAATTGTAGGCATATTAAACTACACTGAAAAGATCATTTTTTTTGAA
This sequence comes from Ailurus styani, assembly GCA_002007465.1. Taxonomy (NCBI): domain Eukaryota; kingdom Metazoa; phylum Chordata; class Mammalia; order Carnivora; family Ailuridae; genus Ailurus; species Ailurus styani. The sequence continues at coordinate 2,796,649 of LNAC01000142.1, read as the reverse complement.
AATACACAAAGGGATTTTTTTATTAACATATAATGTATTATTTGTTTCAGGAGTACAGGTCTATGATTCATCAGTCTTACAAAATGCACAGCACTCAGCATAGCACTTACCCTCCCCAATGTCCATCACCCAGCCACCCCATCCTTTCTACTCCCCTCCCCTCCAGCAACCATCGGTTTGTTTCCTGAGATTAAGGGTCTCTTATGGTTTGTCTCCCTCTCTGGTTTCAAATTGTTTCATTTTTCCCTCTCTTCCCCTATGATCCTCTGTCTTGTTTCTCAAATTCCTCATATCAGTGATATCATATGATAATTGTCTTTCTCTGATTGACTTACTTCGCTTAGCATTAATACCCTCTAGTTCCACTCACATTGTTGGTAGTGGCAAGATTCTGGCTTTTTTGATGGCTGCATAGTATTCCATTGTGTGTATGTATGTATGTGTATATATATATATATATATATATATATATATATATATATATANTTTTTTGATGGCTGCATAGTATTCCATTGTGTGTATGTATGTATGTGTGTATATATATATATATATATATATATATATATATATATATATATATATATATATACCACATCTTCATTATCCAGTCATCTGTTGATGGACATCTAGGCTTTCATTGTTTGGCAATTGTGGACATTGCTGGTAGAAAAGATAATTTTTGTAAGTATATTATAATTTTTATAAGTTTTATAAGTTATATACTTATAATTTTTATAAGTAGAAATGTAAATGGGTGTTCAGAAAGGTGTGACAAAGTAGGACTCCTGGTGGGAAAACAAACAATGATCACAAACATTAAGGAGGGGTGTTTCTATTGTAATTAAAATATCACTTTGAGAAATCTACACTAAAGAAAAAGAAACTGAATGGGAAGAAATCAGACAGGAAGACAAACCATGAGAGACTCTGGACTCCGGGAAACAAACTGAGGGTTATAGAAGGGAGGGAGGTGGGGGACAGAGTAACTGGATGATGGGTATTAAGGAGAGCACGTGTGGTGATGAGCAGTGGGTATTATATGCAACTAAAGAATCATTGAATATTACTTCAAAACTAATGATGTACTATATGCTGGCTAACTGAACATACAACAAAAAAAAAGAGGATAACTGCCACAAAAAAAAATTTAAATTTACCACAAACTTTATGGATTTTTGAGTCACTTTTATATTTGTATTTAATATTGATTATATAAATATTAAAACTGATTTTAACATTCTTAAAACAAAGTAGTCACCTGGGCCAAGATTTATGTAAAATAAGTTAAAATTTATTTTTTAATAAGTGATATTTTGAAAAGTATGAAAATACCTGGGATAATATTTAGATTAAAATTATAAGAGTACATTTATATTTTTGAATAATATGAAGTCACTGAAAAGGCTTCTTATTTATGATAATAGATGGGAAGATACATAAATATACAGAAGGATGGGAAAAGCTGGTTATACTGATAGGACAGACAGAAAAGAGATTAACAAGAAATACCTGTGGGTAATATGATTATAGGTGATTTTAAATTCAAATTTTACTTTTTATTTCATTTTTACAAGTTTATTTAAGTGGGGATATATAATTTACATAGTTTCCATTCTATTTTTACTTTTCATAAAGTAATGTATTTGCAACTAAACAAAAATATTTAAAAGTCAGCACAATTCATCTTCTACCCCAACACAGCATCCTCCCCAGTGGTAATTCCTATCCTATGTTTTGTATTCTTTTTTTGATATTTCTGTTCATTTGCATACACACATTTTTGTCAAGTAATTATATATGTACACAGTATATATATACACACACACACTTTTTTTTTACTACTTTTTTTTTTTTTTACTACTACTGTTTCTGGCATGTAATTTACAGATTCTTTCAATAACTTATTTGTTGAACCACCTCTTAGGTATTAGGCCTTAAAACACATGAAGGAAATTTGAAGTGAAGAAAGTACAGAATAAAAGAAAAAAAAAAAAAAGTCCTGTCCTGTGTATCTTAAATCTCAGTGAACTGGAAGCACACACTAAAAAGGTAAAAATTACACATATACCAGAGTTAAAGGCTAAGGGAAAAGGAATAGCGAACAGTTTCTTTCTCATGGTGGTTAAATTGACAGAAAGGAAGTCCTCCCATTTCTCTTGAACCCTGTTTAATTTGATGGTCAAAGTCATCTTTATTAAATACAAAGCCAATATTTAGTTAGTTTACTTGATCCACTATTAACATTTGACATAGTTTTTTGTTACCTTTGTCAAGAGATGTGTGTGTGCGCGTATATAAGGCAGAGAAAGAGAGAGATATGTGGCACCATATACTCTTCTTAACTCATTTCTTCTTCTTCTTTTTTTTTTTTTAAAGATTTTATTTATTTATTTGACACAGAGAGAGAGATCAGATCACAAGTAGGCAGAGAGGCACACAGAGAGAGAGGAGGAAGCAGGCCTCCCGCTGAACAGGGAGCCCGATACGGGCCTCGATCCCAGGACCTGAGATCATGACCTGAGCAAAGGCAGAGGCTTTAACCCACTGAGCCACCCAGGCGCCCAACTCATTTCTTCTTAACTCATGGGCTTCCCTTTACCTTTCTTGTTTATGTTTTATCCTTATTTTTTTGGACTTCAAATATTCGAATGGCTGTGTGATATAGATTTTCAGACTCATTGCTTTAAATACCATCAATACATGGAAAATTTCCAAATTATGTTTTCAGTCTGAAATCTAAAATCCCCTGAATTCTAGCCTGGATCTGAAGTTGTGTATTCGACATCAACATTTGGATACATAATAGGCTTATCAAAATTAACTTGTCCACATATATACCTTTACTAACTCAGACACCCACAATGTATTCATCCAACACCTTATATATAAAATATATAATCAAATATGTATTGTCCATTCTTAAAGAAGTGATGGTAAAGTTTGAAATTCTTATCAGGTCACATTGTTCCTTTTCCCATTACACTCCTTTTAATTGCAATAAAGACTTGCTTAATGCATAGCTCACCTCCTTTTGACCTCATCTTTTTTTATTTTGATTGGTTTATTCCTGATTGGCTATGGTGCTTGATTGACTTCTTGATGCTCTTGAACTTCATCAAACATGCTTCAATCTTGGACGTTTTCACTAGCCACTCTGTAATCTGGAGTTACTCTTCCTCTAGATGACTACATAAGTAAATTCCCCCTTCTTTCATGTTTATCCTCAAAAATTACTTGACAGTGAAACCTTGCCTTACCCTTGTATTTAAAAAACAATGCTTATACAAGTACATGCACATGTATGCACATACACCTTCACATACACACACACACACACACACACACACACACACACACAGCTCAATACTGCATACCTTAACCATTCAGTTTGCTATTCTTTTCTATAGGACTTTAATACCATCCCAAATTCTGTGGATACTAAAATTTTCAGATATAGATCATAAAGTAGGTATCCTTTAAGTATTTGAACAAAAAAATGTCACCCAAAAGATTACTCTCTGAAATAAACAAGAATATATAAATGGACACAAATGGAATTTTTATAGATGAGAAAAAAATACATAATTGTTGAATCACACATTCAGTAAACAGTTAAACCAGGAGGTGGAATACAGATAAAAAGAGAATGAGTATAATGGAGGATACAGCTGAAGAAATTACAGAGTTCATTATGGAATGACATAGAAAAGGTCAGAGAAAATATCAATGAGAAGAGATTGACAGAGATGGCCTTAGCATTTCCCTAGATATAAGATTTAGACAGTCTCTTCCTGACCACAAGCCCTTGACTTACCTTTTCTTAAAAGTGTTTGCTTTGGAAAACTTGTAATTGCAAATTGTTTCTCTACTCTTCTGTGTTATAAACCTTCTCCCAGACGCTTGTCAGTTTTACAACTCTGAAATGTTTTACTCAAGGACCTGGGAGCCATAGCTTTAATGCAATTATCACCCTGTCTCTGGGCCTCTGTGGGAGGGTAGAAGCCTAATGTCAAGAAGCATCAATTAGAAAATACTGATGGCCTAATCATAATGACCGACCTCCCCCCCAAACACTTCTTCCATTAGCTCACCAGTGTTCAATCTTCCTGCCTTTTGTTTCAGTGGAATTGAGTTGAATCTCTCCCTCCATTGCAAGTTTTGGGCCCATTGTAATAGCCTTGAAAAAAAAGTCTTCCTTGCTTGTTTAGCTTCTTCCAGTGCAATTTTTCTCTGGCAAGATATGTAAGCTACAAGAACCTCTAAAACATACATAGAGCCCATTAAAAAAAGAATGAAATTCCTGAAATTTGAATCCTGAAAAGATAATGGATAAAAAATCTCTTGATCATTTTAAGCCACTAATTGACAGACTTAGGAAGCACACTCCCCAAACACATTAAAAAGGGAGGAAGAAGAAGTATACTTATTTATTATGCAGATTATGTGTTTTCAAAATATTTATCACTGGAGATGCATGGTTTAGGCAAAAGTTAATATGAGCCTGTATCATAGTCTTCATTTTTCTAAAATACCTTTCATAAAATTTATAGAGTTTTAAACAAATCTGTTTTTATGATAAAAATCTAGGTTTATGAAGTACATCTTAATAAACAGAGTAGAAGTATAGCTTAATAAACAGTAGATATTTCATTTTTTATTCTTATAGTTTAATGAGATTTCCAAATAATTTTAATTTTCTCTTTGGGAAACACGATGTATATTTTGTTGCCAAATCACTGCACAAACACTTTTTTCAACTATACATCTTGATGATTTAGCAATCAACCGTGCTGAGAACTGCTGTTAGAAACAAATGGCACCTGACCCGAGTGCTTCATAATCAACTTGAGTCACTGCTTAGTTTTCTGTTGAAAATGGTCACTTTCTATGTTATATTATTTGCAACATATTTCATGTAAAATACTAAGCAACATCATTAACATTAAATTCTAAGGTATCTTTTCAGAAAAATTTTCCATTTTGATTTTGTTTTTCCAGCTTATTTGTGCATATGACTATTAAATATATTTTTGAAATCTGATAATATGCAGATTACAAATCTTATATCATGTAGTAGTGAATATACATAACTTGCCATACTTTTAGAGACAGCAGCATTTAAAAATTATAACAATAGTATAGTTAATTTATATTATTGATTATGCTTTTATTATGTGATCAATAATGTTCTAATTATATCATCTAGTTAAATATTTATTTTAATGAATAGTGCAATAAATATTTTTGAGATTATATGCATATAATCTTGCATTTCAACACATTGAAAGTTAAAACGGAATAAAATGGTCTTGTATCTTTTAAAAAATGTGTATTGCTTAGAAGATATTAATGATACCCATGTTTCAGCCAATGTAATTTTATCTAATTACATTCCTGGAATTACTTTCACAATTGATTCTGGTGATAAAGCCAACAGCTAAGAGGACACACAATGATCAAATTTGAGATAATGGTAATAATGATAACTCCCACTGAAATATTTAAGAATTATCTTGTGCCGTTCATTCTAAAGCATTACGCTCTATTTCCACCCAGTCATACATTTTTGCAAATGTATTATATAATAGCTTGGTTTCATCTCCCTGGTGAAAGTGCAGTACAGATTGGCATATAGACATATGAAGTGCTTTGGTATAAGCTTCAATAATTTTTCCATGATGTAAGTAAGAAAAAAAGATAGTGCTCATAAAATAGAAATATTATCATGAAGAAAACAAAGGCCAGAAACTTATCTGAATTGCCTACAAGAAATATATTAATACTTTATTCTTTTAAATACATATATATTTTTTGGACAATACAATATAATGTAAATGATTTAAATAAAATTTTTCATGTGAGAACTGTTCAATTGGTAAGAAAGGAACATATGCAAAATGCATGAATACAGTATTGCAACTACACATAAGGTTGTTACTTGGTTAGCAAAAAGGCTTCACCGGAAGAGAACTCCAGGACCAGAAAACCATGTGCATCTATCTAATTTGAGATAAATGTACGATTGGTCAAAAACAGTGTACTGTTATTTGGGGGAAATGCATTTGAATAAGCATGGATTTTGAGAGAGTTACTGGAGTTTTATTTCTAAATGGTTGGAAAAGCTATTTAGAAAAAGACTTAACTGATTAAAATTGTGAAGACAGGGACCAGAGGACATAGCACTGTGATATACTGATAAATGTTTGGAAACCAGCTCTCTGGTGGGAAGAATAGCCTTAATTTGTCACAGCTGTCACTTTCCATCATGTAAGTATTGCTACCATGACCAACCCCAAAATACTGGCATAATATACCTGAATATAACCAATTCAAGCCAGGTTTGGCATATCACCACATAGGACAATTAACATTTATATGTATGTGGAGTAAAGCATTTAGAAAAGAAAAAAATAGACTCTGGAGTAAACCTCGAGATCAAAGAAAAAAGATTAAATAATGCTCAGTGTGTAGGCTAAGAAGCCATGCTCTTATGTCTGGGGCTCTTGGAGGATATTTTTATTGTATTAGGGAGAATTTATATATTTTAAGCGAACTGACCATGTAAAATATTCAGCTCTATAGATTTTGTACATTAACATACATTCAGTATATTCTATATTATAATGTAGACACTATGAGAAAAGTATATGAGAAAACTTTCAATAAATAGTAGCCAGAAACATTTATTCTGCAAATTATATTCAGATCAAACGAGGTATAAGATGTTTTGCTTTATTAAATAGTTTACACCATTTAAATATTTGTCCTGCAGGAAGAGGGTTCTCACCAAACACTGGAATCTGTTGGCACCTTGATTTTGGACTTAGCAGCCTCTTGAACAATGAAAAATATCTGTTGTTTATCCTACCCACTCTGTGCTATCTTGCTATGGCAGGCCAAGATGACTTAAGCAGACTTAGCTGCCATTATTTCATATGATATAGTTGGAAAGTCAACTTGGAAAGCCCAAGATAAGCCATAGGGAAATGATTCAAAATTATACTAATACTTCATTTAAAAATTATAAAATAACTAATATCCTTTCCTATATACAAAAAGTACTTATTGAAGAGATACAGGGGGAAACCACATTAACAATATTAACAATACTAGCAAATAATACCTAAACATACCTGTAGGATATACACACACACATCCGTCTACTTAGTGATATTAAACATAAAATAAATTGAAACATGTACTGTAATTTATGTGGAAACCCTCAGTATTATAAAAATGTCAATCCCCGTAACTATTCAGAAATAATCACAATAGTTAATAATAACAGTGATAAGATGAAGTATATACTACATACTGAGTTCCTATGGCTGAAGCTGATAAACTGTCTCCCCACATTCCATCTTCTTGCAACCTTACCCTTATGTTAAATCAGGCACACGGCTATCTATATTTATGTCAATGTCTTGAACTTAGAATAAGAGCAGAGGTAATATACACAGCTTCAGTCATTGCGTAAAAGATAAAAGTTCTTGCATCTGCTGGAAAATGGCAAAAGAACTGCCAAAATGGAAGACACATATTGTGCATGGTAGAGTCCACTCCTCGTGGTACTGCTCACCCACCTGACTACCTCAGGAGTGTTATATGTAAAAGAGAAACTCTCTTGTCTTAGTTAAGCCAATTATTGTGGAGCTACATGACTGCAGTACTGTAGCTTGGACTTTTAATTTTATTTATATTTTAAGAGGGAAGAAGTGATTGATTTAGGGCAGAAAATAATCAGTACCATCAAGACATGTCATTAAGAGTCCTAGCACGTGGCCACAGCTCATCCCTCTTACTATGACTTGTCCATATATCAGTGGTTTCTCTTTATTCTTTATATCCTCATGAGAAGGGGCGGGGGCTCCAGATTCAGCTCCTCCAAAGTAGAATATTTTGTTCTTAATATTGCTGTATCACAGCTAGAGATTTCATATTTCAATAGGGCTTACTTCTGATTGGTCCAAATTATTTATTTTCCCAAATTTAGTAAACAAAACAAAAAAAATTAAGTACATTTCCTGTTAAGTATTTCTGAAGGATATAAATTTACAAATGAAATCTTGTCATTAACGTTTGTCAGCACAAGTGACACAGGTTGAACACTTGCTATCCCTTGCTAACTTCTGGAACATTGATAATCATCAACTTTAAGAAATTCTACTAGGCAATAGACAAGAAAATGCCAAGTGAGATAAATGCTGAAGATGACGCAGGTGTAAAGCACTTTAACTCGTGAGTTATTTCATTTATTGTTACAGAATAACATGACCTATTTTGTGCCTGATAATTCCAGAAGTGGAAGAAAATGTGAATGGATCACGTTTTCTCCTACTATAGATTAAGATACCATTTGCCTTTCTGTTCTCTAAAGCAAAAGATTCATTCAAAATGATCAGGTAATGGAACAAGTCTTTAAGATAAACGTGACAAATATTTAAAATATACCCTTATTTAATCCTCAGAGGATTATTATAGCAACTATTAATAGCAATATTACTCTTACAGCAATAAAAAATGCTGACTGTATGTAAGCATACTTATTGGTATTTCATTAATAACAGAAAAAAACCCACAATAAGTAATAAGTAAAATTTAGAAATTATCTCTCCTCTTTCAACTGACCTGGAAAATTCTTCCTAGGCTCCATCTGCTTAAAATTCCTACTGGGGAGGCTTCATTGTCATCCCATAATTCTTAGCTTTGCTGTAAATGAAGAACTTTTTAAAATCCTTTTATATTAAAAGGAGTAGAAAAGATATATTCTGCTTTCTTGATAGTAAAACAACACACAAAATATATTTAGTAACTCTTGCATGGAGCATCATTTCAAAGATCATGCTTAATAAAAAAAAGCAAGCAGGAGTATTTGAATTGAAATGAACGTAGACATAAGGAGGAGTTTCCTGAGTTGCAATAAAATTGAGTAAGTGTATGTGTCATAATTGCTCAGAATCTGTGACATTCTTTCATACATTTAGCTGTTGCTTCATTTAATAGTTCACACCATTTAAATATTTGTTCCACAGCTTATTTAATTTAGTCATGATCATCCTCTCAGATATAAATCACAGTATAGCATTTTGCTGTCTAACACATGTTAATGTTAAGCTGTCCTCTTGATTATGTAAGGAATGTTGAAATGTGTGCATTTCTTGAACATCTTTGGGATAGTTTTATTCTCTTTTGAAGACAATGTTTTCCAAATTTAAAAACTTTCAATATTAATTTTTGAACTAAGCAATTTGTTAGTTAAAATGGATTTAAAGTAGTCATCATTTCACTCGGATGATAATGACTTTCTTTCCTTATAATTTTGATGATAGGGAAAAGCTGTATGTTTCACTTTAGACAAAGACCTTAACATTTAGTACAAAAGATTAATTTTAAATGAAACAATATAAATTTTAAAATCAATCTCAGCAAAATGCTCTTTTCATTTACCTCTTGCATTTTTGAAAAAAAAATATTTGAAGTAACGTCCAATGTCTATAATAATGAAAGCTTTTTACTCATACTAGTAAAATGTGATATTTTCTTAATAAAATTTTCCTCACTAGAAGATCAAAATTTCACACCATTGTGGTCTAAAATCTCTCGTTTGGGTGAGGATTTGGCCACATCTGTTAAGAAAGCTCCCTTGCCCATTCTCCCCCCTCCTTTTGTAATACCCACCTGATTCCGTTTTCTTTTGCAGAATATTGTATCTGCATGCCAGGAGCCACTATCTATAACAACAGAATTTTTTTTTGGAGAGTCCCATCCCAGGCACGTTGTTCTCTTTTGGCTTTAGGCCTCTGCAGGCCTAATTTTTTAACATCATCAGTAACTTTCCTTAACATGGACAGTTTTACTTAACTTGTGTTGCATTCTAATGCTATAACCTATTTTTATTTATTTATTTTTTTACAGATTTGTTTATTTATTAGAAAGAGAGAGAGAGCACGAGCAGTGGGGAGAGGGACAAGCAGGCTCCCTGATGAGCAGGGAACCCAATGTGGGGCTCAAACCCAGGACCCTGGAATCATGACCCAAGCCAAAGGTAGACACTGAACAGACTGAGCTACCCAGGTGACCCCAACCTACCTATTTTTAAAAGCAATATTTCACATATGAAGGCTTTTTTATTTTTTAGCTCTCAATAAATATTACATACTAATCTTTTACAACAAAACCCTTTGAAATGATCTTCTCTACAGAGACATCAGTTTTTGCCTAAGTTTTCTTCCTAAATTTTGGGTTCCTTGACAGCAGATGGGTCTTTTCTGCATTCTTAGCATCCAGTCTCTTCACAACACTTTGAAATGAACAGATGTTTAACAAATATTTATTGAGTTGAACTGCAGCATAATTAAAACTTTTTAATTTACTGATTATTATTTTTCCTTCCCCAGTAAAAAATAAGCAACAAGAGAGTAGATTTCTTCTCTCTTATAGACCCTTGTTACATAAGCCTTAGGAATTGAACTTGACACATATTATACATTTAAGAAATAGTTACATAAATTAATAAATATAAATTTAATATTTGAAGCAACGTCATCAGTCCCCTTGAGATTTTCATGTATTTAGTTTTAAATAGGGGCGTGCTAGATTACAAAATTTCAGAGAAGGAAGATGTATGTAATGGAAAGAGACTGGGGCACCTGGGTGCCTCAGTTGATTAAGTGACTGCCTCCAGCTCAGGTCATGATCCCAGGGTTCTGGGATAGAGCCCCGCATCAGGCTCCCTGCTCAGCGGGAAGCCTGCTTCTCCCTCTTCCTCTGCCTGCTACTCCTCCTGCTTGCGCTCTCTGTCAAATAAATAAATCAAATTAAAAAAAAAAAAAAAGGGAGGGCGCCTGGGTGGCTCAGTGGGTTAAAGCCTCTGCTTTCGGCTCAGGTCATGATCTCAGCGTCCTGGGATCGAGGCCCGCATCGGGCTCTCTGCTCGGCAGGGAGCCTGCTTCCTCCTCTCCCTGTCTCTCTGCCTTACTCTCTGCCTACTTGTAATCTCTCTCTCTGTGTCAAATAAATAAATAAAATTTTAAAAAAAAAAAAAAAAAAAAAAAAGGGAAAGAGACTATTTACGTTGCAACCAAGCACAAATTAATTTAGTTGGCACTGGTGCATAGATGAGACCCTAGGAATTTTGTCCTTATGAGATTATTTGTTAATGTTAAATAAAATGGTATTTGTCAAATATTAGCTAATCAGAGATCTAGACCAGAATCCTGGTTACCTAATTGCTCTTTATTTCCTCTCCTCATAGTATCTAATTCTGTCATGTGTCTGCATGTTATGTGTATGTGAGTTTAATTCTGTATTTTCACCGTGCATCAGTGAGTTTGAGATTAATATTTGTCACGTGCTTTGTATGTAGATACCTTGATAATTTATAGTTGGTGGTCTTTTCCACCTTTGGGGTTAATGATAATGCCTTTAAAATTTATCAATATTTTTGTAATTTTTGTTTTTCTAAGGATATGAGTGATGTGAAATTTCTTAGAAGCTGGGGCCTAATAAACACCCATTTATGCCTCAATGGTTTAATTTTTATTTGTACAGAAACATGAAGTTAGTACTTGAAGAAATTTGATAAAATTACCTTTAAAAGGTATATTTATGAATTAAAAGTTTAGATATGAAATAAGGAGGCAATTATCTAATGGTTATTTTGTTAAGCCTTTTGTTAATAACAACAATATTCTTCTCAGTCCCTCAACTAAAACAAAAAAATATTAACCCCCCAAAATATCTGTTACAAAACAATGTACCTTTAGTAACTCCAAAATATGCCTCTACAGTACAGATTTTTCAGTCTTCAAAGTAGATGCTACCTTGAATTTTTGGGGAAAGTGGAATTACATATTAAATGTTCACATTATTCATGTTTTGTCTAGAATATATAATATTGAATACTTCTTTTTTTTTTTTTTAAGATTTTATTTATTTATTTGACACAGAGAGAGATCAGATCACAAGTAGGCAGAGAGGCAGGCAGAGAGAGAGGAGGAAGCAGGCTCCCTGCTGAGCAGAGAGCCCGATGCGGGCCTCGATCCCAGGACCCTGAGATCATGACCTGAGCCGAAAGCAGAGGCTTTAACCCACTGAGCCACTCAGGCGCCCTTGAATACTTCTTTAGATTTAGAATTATTTTATCTGAATTAAATTTTGGTTTAAAAATGTGAAGAAGCATGAAACAATGTGGTCCAGAATTATAATCATGACCAAATATGCACAAGAGAAAGAGCATAATCCTACCATAATCATATACAAATCATATACAAATTCTCTTTTATTCATTTAAACTTATTGGCACCTAGTATATCTCATTTAAGGCTCCTTTGAAGTTTGCATTTCAAGTGAACTTCAAAAGGGCAATGAAAACATCCCAGGAGACCAGTGAGTTGTTTCCAAGAGTTTCTGATGACCGCATAAATCTGCAAAGCAGCTCCAAGGATTCTGTTTTATTCTCAGAATTTATTAAGGGAACTGAAGTTTATCAAGCAAATTAAACAAAGCTCATCTTTAAAAAACTAAATAAATGCATAAATTAGGAGATACTGAAGGAAAAATCCTGTGAGACCATTTATTGTTTTGTTCTTTGTTGTTTGTTTGTTTTGCTTGAAGCATACAAGATAAATTGTCTTTTATACTGTACATAAGCACTATTTCTATAATATTCACCAGTTACTACATTGGGAATAATTAGTAGAAACTATTATCTTCTGAATTAATTAATGCAAAAAGTATTAAAATATGCTGTAAAGCTCTTGTAAATCCTTGCATTCATTTAAATTTTGCAAATGCTCTCTAAAGGATACATTTTTATATGATTCATATTCCCCTAAAATATGTAAAGGATTTTACAATAGTTTAATGACATTAAAATGCTAATTAATGACACTTAACAGAAATCAAGAGCTTTCACATGATGGGCTCAAAGTGGTAGGAAAATTGCTAATTTATTAGAGCATTACAACTCTATTTTAAAATTGTGCCCTATATGATTTAACAAATATTTTTTAAAGATAGCTTAGGAAGAGTTAAGAGATGATGAATAAAATAAAAATTGCTAGACTTTATATTTTGCTAAAAACTTTAGGAAAACATGGAATAAGAAACTATTATTATCCCATTACCAAAACAAGGTTTTCCTGATACTTCTAATAATCAGTTTCCACATTGTTTTGATAAAATATGATGTGCTTGAAAGAGAATTTCTTACAATATGACAACAAAATAACATTACAAATAACATTCAAAATATTTGCCATCTGTCATTTTTCTCTTGGTCTGTGTTTAAACTTATTTAAATGATAACTGGGTCAGTAGTTTTTCCTCAATGAGATTCACTTATTTTTATAAAAATTAAACTTTTCAACAAAATACCCATTAAAAATGAAGCTGAATATGAAATTAACCCCCATACCAACACATATTCATCAACAAGAATGACATCATTAATCAGACATATGTACTATTGGTATCAAGGAGGACAGTAGTTGTAATATAAATAATTAACTTACAGTAAGAAGAAATGATTTAAATTGTTCCCCAGTTATATAACTTAAAGTAAGAAACTTGATGTCTCTGAGCTTTGTGTTCATCATATGTAAAATAGGACAAATATTATTTAATCTTGTATGTAGTTATGTTGGCTAACGATGTACTGGGTAAAACCAAGTTGGACACTCTAAATAGAAAGCAAAATATTTTGCATATACCATATGAATTTATAAAATAAATATTATTAGGTTGTAATTATAGTCTCAACTGACTTCTTTTTAATTTTTTTATTAAGACTTTATTTTTAGAAAGGAATATTATGTTCCTAGCACAGTTGAAAAGGTACAGACATTTCCCATCTCCCTCCTGCCCCCACTTATGTATAACCTTCCGCATTATCTACATTCCCCACCAATTGGAAACAAGTGATCAATTGGTGAATCTACATTAGTACACCATAATCACTGAAATTCTCCATAGTTTACCTTAGGGTTCATTCTTGGTGTTGTATTTTGCATGGGTTTTGATGTATAACTATCGTGGTATCACACAGAGTATTTTCACTGCCCTAAAAATGCTCTCTGATCCATCTGTTCATTTACCACCCCCCACCCTCAACCATGCCAACCACCAGTCATTTTACTGTCTTCATAGTTTTGCCTTCTCCAGAATGTCGTATAATTGTATTCATACAGTACATAGCCTTTTCAGATTGGCTTCTTTCACTTAGTAATATTCATTTATGATTCCTCCATACCCTCTTATGGGTTGATAGGTAATTGCTTGTTGTTGCTAAATAATATACCAGTGTCTAGATGTACCACAGTGTATTGACCCATTCACTTACTAAAGGACATCTTCGTGGCTTCCAAGTTTTGGCAGTTATGAATAAAGCTGCTATAAACATTTATGTGCAGGTTTTTGCATAGTTATAAGTTTTCAGCTTCATTTGGGTAAAAACAAAGGGTATAATTTCTGGATTGTATGGTAAGAGTTTGTTTAGCTTTATAAGAAACCTCCAAACTTCTTCCAAAGTGGCTGTACTATTTTGCATTCCTACCAACAATGAATGAGAGTTCTTGTTTCACGTCTTCTTCAACATTTGGTGTTGGCAGTGTTCTGAATTTTGGTCATTCTAATAATTGTGTAGTGGCATCTCACTGTTTTCATTTGCATTTTCCTGATGTCTGTGATGTAGACATCCCTTCATATCTTTATCTGCTATTTATATATATATATTTTAGTAAAGTGTATGTTAAGGTTTTTGGCTCACTTTTCAGTTGGGTTGTTTTAATTATTGAGTTTAAAGAGTCATATATCTTAGATAACAGTACTTTATCAGCTATGTCTTTTGAAAATATTTTGTTCCATTCTGTGGATGATGCTTCTGATGTTGTATCTAGAAAGTCGTCACCATACCCAAGGTCATTTAGATTTTTTCTTATGTTATCTTCTAGGAGTTTTATAGTTTCACATTTTACATTTAGGTCTGTGATCCATTAATTTTGTGAAATTAATTTTTCTGAACAGTGTAAAGTCTGTCTAGATTCTTTTTTTTTTTTGCATGTGGAAAGCCAATCTTTGCTCCATTGTGTTGAATTTGCTTCTTTGACAAAGATCTGTTGTTTATATTTATATGGATATGTGGGTATATTTATGTGGGTATGATATTGTGACTTATGATAAGAAATATTTATTTGTACTTTATACACTGTTTCTGGCACATAGATACTAAAACACTTGTAGGTTGGTTTTTTTTTAAGATTTATTTATTTATTTATTTGACACAGAGAGAGAGAGAAAACGAGCAAGCACACGGGGGTGAGGAGGGGTGGTGGGCGGAGGGGGAGGGAGAAAGAGAATCACAAGCAGACTCCCCATTGAACAAGGAATCCAATGCGGGGCTTGATCTCACAACTCTGAGATCATGACCTGAGCCATCCAGGAGTCCCAATAGTTTTCTGTATAAGAGCCTTAAGCTATATAATACCTTTGTTATGCTATTTAGTTTTGTTCCCTATTCCTGAAATAACTTCCAAGTCATAAAGTTTAAATGGGTGTCTTTTGTAGCCCTTTTAAATCATACCTGAGTTTATGTTAATGAGGTGACTTAATAAACTTCTTAGGATGGGTGATGGTTGCCAGGTAAACCTACCGTGGGATTAGAGGATAGGAACCTTCAGTCTCATCTCAGACCTCAGGGAAAGGGCCATGTGTCTGGGGGTTGAATAACTCACAATGGCTGATGAACCATACCTAATCAACCATACCTAAGTAATGAAGACTATATCAAAACCCAGAAGGATGAGATTAGGAGAGCTCCTAAGTTGGAAGACTAGAACACTTGGAGATGCAGGGAGGGTGATGCTTCCACAGAGATCATGGAAGCACCTAGTCCCTTTTCACATTCCTTCCCTTATGCCTCTCTTCCATCTAAGTGTTCCTGAGTTATATTCATATATAATAAACCAGTAATCCAATAAGTAAAATATTTTCTCATTTCTATGAGCTGCTTTAGCAAATTGATCTAACTGAAGGAATGGGTCTTGGAAACCTCTTATTTATAGCTGGTTGGTCTGAAGTACACATTATAGCTTAAAATAGGCATCTGAAGTGTGTGTGTATGGTGGGAGTGGGAAGTGATAGTCTTCTGGGGCTGAGCCCTTCTGGGATCTGATGTTAACTCTTCCAGGTAGATAGTGTAAGACTGAATTGAATTGTACAACACCAGCTGGTGAGGCAGAATTGCTTGGTGCTAAGTACATTTGGTGTTCAGAAGTGTCAGAAATTTAGTAGTTGACAGTAGAGGAGACAGAGGAAGGATGTTATTCCTTTTCAACTGGCCTATTTTGGGGTTTCTGTTATAGTCCACTAATCTATTTGACTACGTTTACTAATACCACACTGTCCTGATCACTGTGGTTTTATAGTAAGTCTAGAAGTCGGATAGTGTTGGTCTTCCAAACTTGGTCTTCTCCTTCAATATTGCTTTGACTATTTTGGGTCTTTTGCTTCTCTCTATAAACTTTAGAATCAATTTGTCAACTAAAATAAAAAGATTGATAAAATAAAAATCTTTGATTGAGATTGGATTGAATCTACAGATGAAGTTGAGAACATCTTGACAATATTGAATCATCCGAACAATGAACATGGGATATCTCTCAGTTCACATTGTTTTCCTTTTCCAGTTAGACACATTGTATTTGACAAATGTGGTATCTATATGAATGTTTATATTTATACTTGGAATATTTATATTTGGAATCTTCTTTAATTAAATTATATAATTTTTAAATATTTTATGAATTTCAAATTTCTTTCAGTAGACTCAAATAGAATTCAACAATTCTTGAATTAGTTAAATTTAAATTAGTTTAATTAAAGTTATATTGACTGTTTACTATAAATCTGAGGCACATCAAATTAGAACCTAAGTTTTTTGGCCAATTTCCATTACTTCTATTTGAAGTTATTTACAACTGAGTACAGTTGCAACATATACCCTAATACTTAGTTTTATTATTTCAATGGATGCAAAATCAGTATGTTTTACAGTAAATC
Source organism: Ailurus styani (assembly GCA_002007465.1). NCBI lineage: Eukaryota > Metazoa > Chordata > Mammalia > Carnivora > Ailuridae > Ailurus > Ailurus styani. The sequence goes on along the minus strand of LNAC01000142.1, from coordinate 2,779,591 downwards.
TAATCTAAATGAAATTGTTATAGCTATTTGATTTGAGACATACAAGAATTATCTCAATTAATTCAACATAGAAGTTGCGTTTTGTATATAAGTTTACTTACTATGTTTTGTTTTTAAAGCCTTTGGATACTTTCTTGAGTTAAAATGTTCCCTAGATATGATATTTATCAGATGCCAAATTTTAGACAAAATGCTCATTTTTCATAAATGGCCTTCTTTGAGAGTGGTGATAATTTGTATTTCTTTAATTAATCATAGGATAAAGGCAAAATTAGTTCACTCTCAATAAAAATCTTATGAAATTAAGTCTCAATGAAAACTTCCTACTACAATCCAATGAAAATAATTTGCTTCCGCCAAGCCAGTTTCTATACTAAATATCTAACATACTCATTCTCTTTAATATGAGTTACATAAAATTATTTCAAATAATTTCTTAAGTTCTTTACCTTGAATCAGATTTTAAATTCATAGAATATAAAGAGGATAAATAATATCTTAGCCATTTGCAACTATGGATAATATAAATTAAGTGAATTATTATGTGTTTCTTATGTGTTGAATGCATTATTAGTTACCATTTTTTCTAAACTCTTAAATAAAAATTTTAAGTATCATACATAATTTCCATAAAAGTTATTAAGTAATATATTGGTAATATATAAGTAATATATCAGTATTACTGATCAGTATCCCAAGCATCAGTAGATTCTAGAAATAGTTCCATGTCTCTCTAGTCACTTCTTACTCATTTTCTCCATCTAAACTGTCAGAACATCTCTTTCTTAAAACTCTTTTCATTTAGTGATGCCCCTCCCCCCCATTTCACAGAGAAAATAGATGACTTGAGTACCTGTACCTTCCTTTCACTAACCTACTGCTAAAGACATCTTCCTAAATTGAAAATTATCAAGTAATAACCTTGATTAAAATCCTTCCATTGTATCGTTTTGTGGTTATAGGTTTGCCACATGTGCTGTAGATGGGATCATGCGAAATATAATCCAACTGCCTTGCTTGTCTTTATTATAGCTATATCACTAAACATTAGGATTCCCAGTCTCCTTCGCAGGTAAAGTAGCAAAGTTAATACTGTTCCAGCCCATAAGAGATAGAGAAACCTGTGAGAAGGAACAATGCTTTCTCTGTTTGAAATAAAGATAAAAAAATAAACAAGCAAATAAAAGGAAAGGAAAAAAAGATCCAGATGTTTAGTTAGAAGAACAAGTTTTCAGCCCAACTCCCAAATAATACAATGTTAAAATGTGTTTATAAAATTAATAAATATTAGATTAAATATTAGATGCAGGGTTTTAAAATGTTCCTGGCATTGTGCTAATGTACTTTTATGCTACATCACACTCACAAAAAATCATGTATGGATAGGGTTATTATATTTTAATTTTACACATGAGAAAACATACTTGAAGTTTGTAACTGGCTCAGTCACACAGTTAATAGGTAACAAGCTTGGTGGCATATTCAGAACAATATGCCTCCCAAACTTACATACCTAGATATTACTAATCATTACTATGGTTTACTAGTCCTTTTATGACATGTCGCTTCTTAACCTCCTCAGTAATACAACCTATGCTGTCTTTTCTTCAAGCTTTTGCAGATAATCATTCTTTCTCACATGTTCCCTTTCCATCTGGTGACTATCCTGCCATGTCTCTAATTGTCTTATGACTTAATTTACTTAGTGTCTTTGCTGGGCGTTCTCATATACTCCAGTACTTCTCTTATCATTGTACTTATTATTGAAAAAGTATTTTATGTCAGAGCTTAAGAAACTGCTTCTGAGATCAGAACATAAGCACGTTATCACCTTCATTGTTGAATACTAAATACTTCACCCACATGAGTGAAGAAAGAAACATAGACTCCCACAGAGGGAAGTAAATTGTGATCTGAAAATTTGCGATTTAGTACTCAACTGAGGTAGTAACAATATGTTAATTCATTTTCTCACATATAAATATATTAAATAGATTGGCTCAAACTTTTCTATTTACTTTCCAATGTGCTGTATTGATGGACCTGTTTAACTGAAACATAATAATAAAAGTAGTTTATCATTTAACAGTATTATACTATATGAGTTAAAATATATTTTAATGTACTGTATGCAAAGAAAACCAATGGAATGAATCTAGAACATCTTTCATAAAATATATAGCTGTGTGTATATGTATATTTACACACACATATGTATATATATACATATATAGTGTCTATATATATGTAGATAGAGGTGGCTATGGGTGTGTTTGTGTGTGTGTAGCAGTATATGTAACAAAATTTTGTGAAACTTGAACTACATAAAATAAATTGCATGAATCTTTAATATATGTAAATATAAAGACAAAAATAAAAGACAAAAAAGTTTAAGGTTGGAAATACAAGTAAAACTTTTCTTTTTATAACTCATAAAACCAACCAGAAAGTCTAAATAAAATGGATGGATCATAGCTTTAAAAAGCTAAAGTTTTTCAAAATTAAAAAAGTTCTATTCCATATTTCTATACTTTTCATTTAAACATTAATTAACATGAAGCGAAGTTGTTCCATATTCCCTAGGGACACAAGGTTAAAATTGGATTTTACCATCCAAATAACTATTTTTTAATGAAATGAGTAAAAGTAAAAGTAATAAAGTATTTTTATGTGCAAAATTGATCCATATATCAAGCAGATTAAAAATTAAGTGGGTCATATAAAAACATTTTTATGCAAGGGTTAGAGTATTTTGACAGATGTTAAAATTATATTAATTGTTAAATTAGGATTTCAGTTAGCTAAAAATGTCTTACATCTTTACAGTTTAATAATTATACCAGTATCACACATGTTACTTGAAATATGTCACCTATAAAACGTTATTGGTACTAAGAACTTCTCCTTTGTGAAATTCAGGAGTTGGTGTGTGATTTAGGTGCATCCCATGCTTTATGGAAACAGTGCACACCTCACAAAGGCATTAGGAGTTGTCTTAGTAAAAAAAAAAAAAAAAGTTGTCTTAGTGTATTTTTGTTTAATGTTCCCTATCTTCATGGAAATTAGGAAAGTTATTTTCTATCTATAAGATACTTAAAGTTTACTGATAGACACACTGACAGCTGACAGAGAGGAAAAGCTGTTTTGAATGTTTTAATCACCCTGCAATGTACCTATAAAAATTTAAAAATTTGATTCCACGAAAAGTAGCTTTATTAAAAGCCTAGCTGATGAACAACATGGTGTCTGAAGTTGTAACTTTATTAAAGGTTATTTTGGTATGATTTTGGGGAAAAAGACACATCAGCTAAGTATTGCTAATGTATTTTGTTTAAATATATCTCAGTTGAATTCCCAAGACTGCTCTTATAGGCTATCACTTATTACTTGATGATCCTAGGCAAGTTCTTAAAACTTTCTGATATTCCATCTTTTTTGTTTTGCTTTATTTTAACTTGTGTAATGGGGTATGTGAGGTCAGTTGAAGGAATATACAGAGACTGTCTACCACAGTAGGCGGTATGAATTAGCCCTTCATTACTAACATGAAATACAGGAAGGCAGCAAAACAAAATAAAAACAAATTTCATCAAATCATTGGGTTTTTTTGGTTTTGGTTTTGATTCTTAAAAAAATGTCAGTCAAAATATCTATTCCTAATAGGCATTTAATACATATAACTATTATTATTCTGATCATGCTTAAGTGATCTAGGGATTTCCGCAGTGGTTCAGTTAATAATTACTAATCAAATATATTATAATATCAAGAAGTTACTTTTCAGTGCCAAGTAACTCCTAGTGACAGAATCTGAGGATTTAATAGTATTTTCATTCCCATAGCATAGAAAACACAATAGACCTATGATTTCTTTGTTACCATTTATTACCTACCTAAGAAATTTGGGTCATATAGTCCAACTCTACCAAACTCCCTAAGGTTATGGAGTTTGGCACTGAGACTATTATTCTGGGAAAACAATGAAAAGTCTAATAATGGAGAGTGAACTTTGGGCTTTACCTCATGGTTCCAGAAATTACAAAGTTGCTACAAACTATCATTTACATGGAAACACCTCTAGTTGGATTGTATGCTGGTTAAGGGATAATACTTGTGGTTCACCTTTATTCCTGCAATCCAGGCTACCGCCCTTTACAGAACTAAATTGTATTTTATTCTCACTGGCCACTCATAACAAAGATTCTAAACTATCTCTGTTGGGATATATGCTATATCTGTATGCTCTCAAAGAGAAAGCAACCCAGATGGCTCAGCTTAATTTTCTTGGTTTGCATTTTTTAAATCTCAAATTATAAACAGGCTCTCATTGATCATTTTATGAGACTTATTTGGATGATCACAGGACTGAAATTGTCTTCTCTTCCCTTATCCTGTGCTAGGCCATGTCTCTATGAAGGCCCAGTAGCATTTCTCTCTCTCTCTCTCTCTCTCTCTCTCTCTCTCTCTCTCTCTCTGTCTTTCTTTGTATGTATTTCAATAATCATCTCCAATGATTCAGTGTGTCCTATAGACATGTTTGTTTGTCTAACATTGTGTTTTGTTTTGTTTCCTTTGAGACACCATTTTAAAGTATGGGATTTTAATCTAGGGTTTTCAGTGAGAAAATTCTTGTAATACTAAAACCACACTTCACTGTAGTGGAAATAAGACAGAACTTATATAGATAAGAGATACCCGGCCGTGCATGCTGTTCTGTTTACAACCATGTCCGTTATTACCTACATTCTCATTAACCCAAGGATAATTCCAGCTATCATTTTACATCATTCTTGCATCATTGCTTTTCTTTTGGTAAAGATGTATTTCTCTGTATCCATCTTCATTGCAGAGATAATTACTTAAGGCCAATAAAATTCAAAACAGTAAGAGAGGGCTCATAGTGTACATTATATTAAATTTTACCTGTTCAAACTACTACTGTATTTGGTTTATGTTTTCTTGTTGGAATAACTTATGTACAAGAAAACAGTAAATGATAAATCAGCACAATAATATGATTTGGGACAAAGACAGCAGTGGGAACATGGTATTACAGACACTAAAGAAACAAGGAGATGGGGCACCTGGGTGGCTCAGCTGGTTTAGCCACTGCCTTCGGTTCAGGTCATGATCTCAGGGTCCTGGGATCGAGGCCCGCATCGGGCTCCCTGCTCAGCGGGGAGTCTGTTTCCCCCCTTCCTCTGCCTGCCTCTTTGCCTACTTGTGATCTCTCTCTCTCTCTCTCTCTCTCTCTCTCTCTGTCAAATAAATAAATAAAAATCTTAAAAAAAAAAAAAGAAACAAGGAGAGGTCAAGAACACTAAATTAAAAGTGCTAAACACTGGAGTGCCTGGTTAGCTCAGTTGGTTAAGTGTTTGCCTTCTGCTCACGTCATGATCTTGGGGGTCCGGGGATCAAGCCATGTGCCTACTCAGTGGGGTGTTTGCTTCTCCCTCTGCCTCTCCCCACTCCTCGTGCTCACTCTCTCTGTCTTGATTAAATAAAATCTCTTAAAAAATGGTGAAAATAGAAAAATGCTTACTAGATTTTGTGACATTAAGGTTTCTTAGCAACCTTATGAGCATCATTTTATTAAACTCCTGGGTGAAGTCAGGTTAGTGTAAATTGGGAAGAAACTAGAAAGTAAAGAAATGGCGATACTAAATTTGATGTTCATTAAACAACCAAAGGGAAATTATCAGGGAGTGTATTCAGTTTTCTGAAAACATTTTTTTTAACTGCTATTGCTTTTTTGGATCTATACTTTAATAGTCAGGAAAAGAAATTTAAAACTCAGTTGAGAAAATTATTTTGAAATTACATAGCATGATTTCAAGTTTTGAAGGATAAGGTAAAAAGTAATAAAAATAAAGATACTCAGGATGCCTGGGTGGCTCAGTCGGTTGAGCATCTGCCTTTGGCTCAGGTCATGATCTCTGGGTCCTGGGATTGAGTCCTGTATCAGGCTCCCTGCTCAGCCTGGAGTCTGCTTCTCCCTCTCCCTCTGCCTGCTGCTCCCCCTGCTTGTCCTCTCTTTATCTCTCTCTGGCAAACAAATAAAATCTTAAAAAAAAAAAAAGAAAGTTACTCATATAACTTATGTTTAAAGAGATGTTAAGAGATAAGGCATAATAGTAACATAATTTGAATGACTTTATAATATTTGTGGAGAAAATTATATAAAAAAAGAAAAAATATCTTGCTTTGGTTGGACACAAAATGAGAAAAAACTTTAATCTTCAGTCTATAAAACAAAACAACTTCCACTCACATTTTAAAAGTTGAATTCGTAACTCTAGAATAAGTCAAAAACAGAGGAATTTAAATAGCTTGATGGACACAACAGGCTGTTATTGCAACATTTTTAAAATTGTCTTTACACCATGATTTCTCCATTCATTTATTTCATATAACTTTGTGTGTGTGTTTCTATAAATAATCTCAAACATCATTAGGAATGATATTTCTATAAATAATCTCAAACATCGTTAGGAATCTCAAACATCATTAGGAACAAAGAAAAAATAAAGTATTTTATTCTTCATAATATCCAAACTACCACATATATTTATGATAATAATGTTGCTGTAGATCAGCCAGAAATGCACTATATTCAAGTTTAACTGTGCTTTCTTGGTTAACACTTTCCTGTTTTGAATGACTTAATAAAGAGGATTTGAAAATTGATAACATTAATAAGTTTGGATAGTAAAGCATAGCTCATAAGTATGATTTGGTAAATGAATACTTGCAATATTTGAGAGTACATGCAGCGTGAAAATAAAATTATATGTAGGCTTCATATGAAAAAATAATCGCTTGAGGTACTGAGACCTAATTTCATTTCCTTCCTAAATTGAGTTAGAACATTGGAAATCAGTTCCAGCTTCATAACTTAAAAATTAGACTGACAATAATATTAAAAGATCATGAAAACTGTGATAATCACACTTCATAGTAAGCGTTGGCCCTTAATGACTAACATGGGATACAGAGAGTCAACTAGACAAAATAGAAATATGAATTCCATCAAACCATTTATTTCTGTTTGGTTTCATTTTTTAACAGGCATAATAATGGCTATATTTTAGCTATGATTAAATATCATACTTCATAACATAACTTTGTAAGTTATCACATGCTATATCATTTTTATTACAAAAAGTTTTATTTATTTTACTCAGCTACTTCCCTACTGCTGTTGTATCCAGTAAATCCCATTTTTGTCCGTGAACGTGTCCTTTATTCATTGGAAACATTTAACTAAATGGGAACTATATGTTTTGATTTTATGGAATATGAACTGAATTTTGTGGTATATTTTATTTTTTCATGTTTATAGAGTCTAAGGTTAACAAACAAATTATATGTGAAGATTACTTGAATTGTTTTATTAGCAAATGTTTGAAGATTCTACAATTATTAGGTGTATTTTATTGAGTTGGCAAACTAATGCAGATCCCAAACATACATTTGTAATAGCTTGAATGAGTTCTTTTGCATATCTTACTACTAGAGTCTGTATTGACTAATATTAACTATTACAATATTCAATGTTTGTTATGTATCATATTACATTAATAATGTGTTTTATCATATGTATCATATTATGTTAAAATATTATATTATGTATCATATTACAGTAATAAATGCATTTATTAGTAATAAGCATATATTATCAAAATACAGAATTCTTCCAAAATTATTTATCAGAAATAACATTTCAGTGGTGCCTGGGTGATTTGGTTGGTTGGGCCTCTGACTCTTGGTTTCAGCTCTGGTTGTGATCTCAGCAGGGTCTTAGAATCCACGCCCACTTCAAGCTCCACACTCAACATGGAGTTGGCTTGGGATTCTCTCTCTCTCTCTCCCTCTGTCCCTTCTGCTGGTGCTCTCTCTCTTTCTCTCAAATAAATAAATAAACCTTGAAAAAAATAAAATTTCACTTTGGATAATAGATTAAAATTAAATATAATATTTAAATTCAATGATTATTTAACCCACGTTTTTATTTTCTGATTCCATTTTTAAGATGTCATGACATTTTTCTTTGAGTTTTTATTGTATGCCTTATTGATTTTCCTAAAGAAATAAACTGAGTAAAAATGTAAATGAGGAAGTAAACTAACAAGAAGTCAATGTCCATGGTATAGAAAGGATGTATATGTGTATGTATGTATGTATGTGTGTGTATATATATATATATATGTATATATATATATATATGTATATGTATATAAGGTGCATATTATATTATTTACTAAGATTATTTATTGTATATTAGAACTCTATATTTTAAAAATTAAAAATGTTGAACTAAGAGTTGAAAAATTCAGAAAAAATGAAAACGGGTACTTAAATCTTTAAATTTGTACCCATAATACAAATTAATTTATTCAAGAGGAAAGTTGGGTTTTTTGTTGTTTTTTTTTAAGATGTATTGATTTATTTTAGAGAGTGTGTGTGCATGATTGGGGGGCAGGGGAGCACAGAGGGAGAGGGGAAGCAGACTCCAGCTGAGCAGGGAACCTGTTGCTGGGCTTCTCCCAACCAGGAGGTCATGACTTGAGCCAAAACCAAGAGTCAGACACTCAACTGACTGAGCCACCAATATGCTGCAGGAAGAAAGTTTTAATACATAAGTAAGTCTTTTTACACTCATCAATTGATTGCACAAATTTCTACCACCCAAAAAAATAATTGTAATTTTATCACCATAATGCCAAAACAATGAAACAAAGACCTGTCTGAATTTTATTAGCTTTCACATTCAAGGAAAACTCAATATAAGTAATCACTAGTTTTCGGCAGATTTCCAGTTGTATAGTCAGTAAAATATCTAGAAAGAAGTCAAGATAGCAAGAGATTTTAACAAATAAATGTAAGGAAAGTGAGAACACCAAGTGTTTCCCTTCTTTTGAGAACTAAAGTTATCCACTCATCATTTCTTCATCTGTCTAGCAATTATCTACTATGCAAGAGATATTGTGGCCAGTATTAGAGGACATAATTGAGTGAGCTATGGGACCCACCTTAGGGAATTCAGTCTACTAGAGAATATGGCTATAAAAATGGATGCAATACTGTGTGATTGACATATACACCATATATGTAGTGGTGGATGGTAGTAAAATTAAAGTGATTTAAAATACTGCAGGTAGAGGGACATATTTTATAACAGGCATCTTGAATGCATGGTGGAACGTATATGATCTGTAATATGTCACAGTGAGTGGTATCCAGGGAGAAGGGAATGGGGAGTAATGATACTCATGAGTGCTCAATATAAGTGACTAGTTGTAGCGGTCTTAGATATTTTCTTTTTTTTTATCAAAGTATAGTTGACATAAAACGTTATATTAATTTCAGGTGTACAGCATAGTGGTTCAACAAGTTTATATATTACAATATGCTCACAAGTATAGTTATCATCTGTCACCATACAACTCTATTAAAATACCATTGAGTTAATTCCTGTGACTTATTCATTTGCAGTGTTTGACATTTTCTTGAATCATTTTTGGTGCTCTCTACAAATATGTGCATCAACTGGGTGCTTTTATTCAGATTGCTTTATTATGAGACTTGGGCTCTGGAAACATTCTGGGTGCTTTTATGGAAGATAAGAAAAGGGCTTTCGTTAGGTCATGTGGAAGACTGGAAGGGTGCTTGAAATATGAAATATTGTGTTGATAGAAACAAGAACATAAGAGGGAGGTACCTGGTTTGCTCAGTGGGAAGAGCGTACAACTCTTGATCTCAGGGTTATGAGTTCAAGACTCACTTTGGATGTAGCGAATACTTAAAAATAAAATCTTAAGAAAAAAAAGAAGAAGATAAGGGGTTTGAGTTAAGGCATTAGCAATGTGGTAGACAGATGCAATCAGTAATAACTAAAGCATCAATTCATAATACTCACCTCTCTCTCCTTCTCTCCCTGGCTCAGTGAAAAGTTCTCAAAACACCACCAGGAACATTAAAGTCACCAGACATATTTTTTCTTTTCATTGCCTTATTTTATACTCCACACATTCCCTTCTCTTATATAGCGGGAACAATAAAGAATTAGACATAAACAAAATTTACAACAATCTCTTATATCAGTTCATTAACTATAAACACTATACCACAATTTTACTAAGATACAAGCATCCCAACAGCAATCATAATTTCTTCTCAAATTCTAATTGACTTCTGCAATTACATGTTTGTTCTGATCTATTTCTAGCAAGGTGATAGAGCACCATTGTACCGCTTTTTAAAATGACCGCTGCACACCATTATCAGGAGAGCCAATTACATTCTCCTAAACTTTTGTAGTATTGTGGGAAACATTCTACTAATTTGCTATGGTTTATTTTAGTATTTGTGTGAATTATGATTCCCACACTCTATCAAAAGGGGTTTTCTTAACCAAGATGTCAGTTAACACTTTCTGATTCTCTTGAGATATATTTTTTTCTTTATTCCTCATTCTTTCTTTATGGTTAATAAATAAGAAACACATTTATTGTTAAGAGATATCAATGTACTAAAACCACAACTTTTTATACAAAATTTGCTTTCCCCTTTATTAATGTGTAGGAAAAGTTCCCGATGTTCTAAAATTTAAAAAATTCAAGGTCTTTGTAAACAAGTGATCTTAAATTGTGCATTTGCTTCTTCCAGTTTCTGCTTTCCAGTAGTCTAGCAAGGAACTAGCTTTTATTGAGTATTAATTTTTTTTAATTCAGCATTACTTTTTTAAAAATACTTTTTGAATAATGAAACAGCACATAGTACCTTTATTTTTCAGATATCAAAAACTAAATTTAGAGTTAGCATACAGTAACAAAGTTAATTACCATCAAAGAATGTCCCCTGAATCTAAATTTAATTCATTTGCCAATATATTTCATTGCAATCAGGTGATATAGATCTGTTCATTTCCATAAGGATTTGAGGTTTTACAGTTATTTTAATTAAAGGTATCATTCACCCACAAATACCTTTATCAGGGGGCAATTTATGAGTTTCTTAATCCATCCACTTTTTTGGAAAATATTTAAAAAAGAGATAACCAAAAGTGAATGATAATTATATCCTACATAATTTCAGAGTGGAATTAGATAACACTGTGAACAGAATTTACCAGTGAAAATGTTTAAAATTAAATTATAGTACAAGATAAGATGATTACTATTTTTGAAGGTTTTGTTTATTTATTTGAGAGAGAGAGAGAGCACACATGCACGAGTAGGGGGAGGGGCAGAGAGAGAAGCAGACTCTAGCTGAGCAGGGAACCAGATGCAAGGCTGATCCTAGGACCCCAAGATCACAACCTGAGCTGAAGTCAGACTTAACTGACTGAGCTACCCAGGCACCCCAAGATGATTACTATATTTAATTAAGAAGAATTTCATTTGGCTGAAGCTCTCCAAATAGGGAATAATTCCCAATAAAGTGAGAGCTCAAGTGATATTGGAAGCAGCATATTGGGAAACTAGTGGATAAAAACATTAAATCATAGACTTCAAACTGAAGACAGTTTTACTTCTCAGCTTAGAAGTAGATTTCAAGAGATCTTGCTTAAATAGATTGATATGACAAAATATCTTTAAGGACGGGATAGTAGATCCCAGAAGTTTGAGGGATATTATTGTCTTAGTATGAATCACCAGACTCATAAGTGTAATTCAGCTCTGACTTTGACTTAGTTTTATATTTCAGTAACAGAGAAGTCTGTTTCTAAAGTCAACTTGTATTTTGGAGGCAGTTCTAGAAATATGCAATCCAAGGTCAATCAGTAAAAATCTTTTTTCTTTGTAGCTTCCACATTCCAATCTTAATCCTATGCACTGAGTAAATGAACACTGATTTCAAACCTAAATCACATTATCAAAACTCATCAAAATTTAGGAGTTCCAGGAATCCTATGAAAGTCCTGGTAATTATAAATCAGTTAGCATATTTCTTCCAAATTGTTTCTTTCTAGATTAAAGACCCTCAAATCCTTCAACTATTCAGTGTTTCTTAATCTATTTCCCATTCTGGAATACTGCTCTGAATATATTTTACTTTTTCTCTAAGCAATGTTGCTGCATTTGAAATCTCAAACAATACCTATGAATTTTCAAATTTTCAAGGAAGAGTAATCATTTTCTTCTTATTCTAAATTTTTTATACTGCATGTAAGGTGCTACATTTACCTGTTGATTCATACAGAGACCCCTCTTAAGTCACCATCAGAGGCAGTTATAAATGTTACACTGATAAGGGAGAATAAAGTGATGAAATAAGGCTAAGAGAATCAAATTGTATAATAGTTGTACTAAGTGACAGAAAGAAAACAGGTGTAATATTAAGAATTATAGTTCAGGATGACAGTGTTCTATTCTAAATCGTGTCACAAAATTATCATGTGACTTTGGAGAAGTCAACCTTTGAGCCTCTGTAAAAGGAGGTTTAGAAAGATCATTGGTTCTCATTCAGACAAACAGTGGACAATCCTGATGGGTAATGAAACGGGTTACTTAAGGGAATGCGTTATAGGTGTGAGGAGTCCAGCAGTAGAGGAAATATTGAGGAATACTGAAATAGATATCTCTAAACCCTTAACAATCCCTGGGTTTTATTCACAGTTTTATTTCCCAGATTCCTCAGGTACAGTATTGTCAACCTGTGTTTCATCAAACAGCAGTATCTGCTGATGTTAGCATGTGCTTTTTGAAAAGTTCCAATGTAAAAATAATTTTACATTCTATCTACTCCACAGACCTCATTTAGATGAAGAATTTAGATAATCTGCAAAGAAACCTCTAAAATCTATCCTCTGCTACCATTTCTCAATATTGGCATTCTTACAGAGTCATTTACATGGTGTCACCCCAAAGGACCTATGAGTTTTGATGTCATCCTACATTACCAAAACACTCAGAATAGCATGCCTATATTAGTCTAAGTAAACAACTTCTGTACTTTCGGTGTTTAAAGATAAAACAAACAGACAAAATTTCTATGCTTATATTTATACAATGGGATATTGTGTTTGGAATAACCATGGATACAGATATAACATCAATGAGAGCACCAGGTAGTGTATGCTAAGTGTCAGAGATGATGGATAGATAGATAGATAGATAGATAGATAGATAGATAGATAGATAGATATAAAAATTTCAAGTATGCGATAACAGTTTAATAGTTAACCCGCATAAGAATGGTCAAGGAAAGTTACTATGAAAAATTCAAGGTGTAACAAATGTACCTGTAAGTGAAGAAAATTCAGGGATTGTTGTGTTATTCGATGTTTTTAAAACCATTTTTTCCCCATGAAAAGCCTTCCCTTGGAACTTAAATTATATCATTTTCCTGAAGTCTTTCTTTAAGTCATATGCTTTCAGCTCACATTATATTTAGGATTTATTATTATGTGTTGACACAAATGGAACCGTGTAAGTTAGGAAGAAGCAACTGTCAATGCTTGTTATTTGTGTTACCTAAAACACATAATTTGTGAAAGGGATCAACCATATAGGATGTTATTGGGAAGTCTGACTCTCTCTTAAAGAGCTGTTTTCACTGAAACCCCCAGTAAAACCCCTTTTTTCAAATCCTCCTAACTTCATATTCAGGACTTAGGTTCATTGTCTCCTTTCCCCTATATCAATGCAATTTTCTTTTCTCCACTTATAAACATTTTCTAACTAATGGATGAAATTGATGAAACCTTTGCTTCTGTTACAAAATAATTTAATTTTATTTAAGTATCTGTTTTTTTAATGAAATTCTTGATCATTCCTCTTAATTAACTGAAAGCTTGGGTAACTGACTTATACCTATCCTCTCTACAATCATGGAACTCTTATTCTTGGTTACTGATCAGAGTTTAAGTAGGTAGCCAATACAGTAAGTCATCCTCTCAGTTCCATGATCTGTTCACCTCCAATATCTTCTCTTCCAGGCTCTTAAAATATACATTCCCATGATTACACCATGAACTTAGTATATGAAATATTCCTACTTCCAAAATCAGCTATTTCCCTCATCACACTTTTTAAATTGTTCTCAAAACTATTCTTTAAAATAACCTTTTGGTCCCTTTCTGTTTTCTCATGTGCATCCACTATCCAACTTGTCTTCATTGCTCTTGCTATAATGACAATATTCCATGTTTCAGATCATATCCACTGTATGAGTAAATCTCACCAGACTGCCCCAAAACACTCAGCCTGTTAATGAGGCTATCTGAAGAATATCTCAGAACCAGGGATCTTTGGACCTCTATAAATTTATCACATCATCAATGGAACTCTTTCAATTGCTACACCACTGTAATTCATGAACATAAGCAAAACATTTTCCCAGTCATTCTTTAGATATTTTCAATATATTTGTTCTCTCTTCAGTTCTTTTTCTTACTCCTTCAACTTTATTCAGCAAAAATCTAACAATATGCTTTATTCCATACTTTTCTTATATATTTATTTTTTAAGTAATGTTTTTTAAATTTATTTAAGAGAGAGAGAGAGGGAGAGGGAGTGTGTGTGCCAGCGGGGGGAGGGGCAGAGGGAGAGGGAGAGAGAGACTCCTCCAACAGACTCTACACTGAGTGTAAAGTACCACACAGGGCTTGATCCCAAGACCCTGGGATCACCACCTGAGCTGAAGCCAAGAGCCAGCTGCTTAACCAGCTGAGCCACTCAGGCACCCCTCAAGTCATGTTTTACACTATCTAACTCTCTTCTAAAAATAAAGAAATAATCAATCCATCAATCTCTTCTAAATCTTTTTCACATCCACATTTTACAAAAATTTTGTTGCAAATTGTAATTTGCCCCCACTTCACCTCATACTATAGTCCCTCCCTGCTGACTCCATCTTACCAGTATTTAAAAAACTGGAGTCTTGACCTCTTTAAAACACTTTGCTTTGTGTTCAGGTCACTTTTTAATCACTGCCCTTATCCCCCCCTCCCCCACTTTCAAAACCAAATTTCCAAAATAAATTGTCCACAACTGCTATCCACAAATTTTTCACTTTCTACATCTTCAGCCATTTGCATTCTGGTCTGTTGCCTCCTAGCCCTCTCCTGAAATTGCCTTGCCAAGCTCACCCTTGCATAATTTGGTAAATACTTCTAAGTCTCAAATAAATACTCAGAAATCTTTGAAATGACTGCCCTTTAAGAATGACTCTTTCCTTATGTCTTCCGAGGCCACAGTCTTTCTGTGTCTGCCATTTCTATTTATGAATGCTCCTTATCAGTCTTCTATGCTGGCTTTGACTCCAGATAAGGGCAATTTTCAGAATTTTGTCAAATGCCCTCTTTCGGTCCACAAAGTGATCTCATATGTGTGATTTTTTTTTTTAAGATTTTTTATTTTTATTTATTTGACAGAGAGAGAGAGATCACAAGTAGGCTGAGAGGCAGGCAGAGAGAGAGGAGGAGGCAGGCTCTGTGCCGAGCAGAGAGCCTGGTGCGGGCCTTGATCCCAGGACCCTGAGATCATGACCTGAGCCGAAGGCAGAGGCTTTAACCCACTGAGCCACCCAGGTGCCCTGATTTTTTTTTTTTAATTAAACTATAGTCAGGCAATGCTTGATCTATGTTTTCTCCTTTCTTGAGTTATAGAAATGTTTAATCACACCACAATGGATATTTTCACTTGAATAACTGCAAACATCTCAGATTCAGAATATTTAAAATAGACACATCATAACACCTTCCAAGCTTCTTCTTTAGTTCTGTGTATCCCATTAAATGGCAACAACCAGCTTGCATTTTCTCAAACCAGAAATCTGAGAGTCCTTTTCTTGCCTCTCAATCAATCATAAGTCATATTTATTTTACCTCTTTATAAACCCCTTTTCGAAGTGCCTGGGTGGCTTAGTCAGTTAAGCATCTGCCTTTGGCTCAGGTCATGATCCCAGGACTCTGGGATGAAACCTCACCTCAGGCCCCCTGGTCAGTGGGGAATTGGCTTCTCCCTGTCCCTTGGACCCTCCTTCCTGCTCGTGCTCTTGTTCTCTCTCTCTTTCTCTCAAATGAATAAATTTTTTAAAATCTTAAAAGTAAAAATAAAAATAAACCCCTTTCCATCTTCACTGCCATTACCCCAGTCCATAGCACAATTATTTATTTTCTGGACTATTTTAACATGTTCCTAACTGTATAATCCCAAATCCACTTTTCTTTACTTCTAATCTATTCTTCAAATTGCACCTTGAGTTATAGCTTTAAAATGAGTATCTGATTGTGTCATTTCTCCTTATCAGACTCTTCAGAAACTTCCCATTCTCTTTTGGCTAAAGTGAAAAAGCCCTTAATATTGCTTACAATACCCTGCATGATCTGTTCTCTGCTCACTATTCCATTTTTATCTCCTGTCAGATAGAAAAGTGCCTCACACATTTGTGATAGATTTTGAAATAAATGCGTGTTCCCAGCTAGTGAGAGTTCAATAATTTTATTTGAAAGAATTTTGTTCATTCCTGGAATGAATAGTCTTTAAGTTTTAGTCATTGAAAATAAGTTCAGCCAAGATAGCTAAGGAATGACTTCATTTTTAAAACATCACCTCAGCATGGCATTTCTCTAAGATGGAATATAATAATTTAGCCTACTTATGACAAATGTTTTTTTAAAGATATTCATCACTGTAAAGGACATATAAATGTGTCCTTGTTTTGAAGAATGCTTTCTATTTAGTTTCAAACTCCTTACCTCAACCACATTTAAAAGAAGCTCAAAATAAAATCTAAAATACAATTCAATCATGGAGAAAAAGGAATTGATCAGAATTGGTTAATTGCGTAATGCTTACTTGGAAATTTTTTTAGGTAGAACACTGTCCCCACATTCACTATCAATTTAGAAATAAATTTATATTTCTCACCCGTAAGAGGTCAAAATTCTTTCTTGAAAAAAATCTAAGATTTTTATTATAAAATGATGGCCTTCATTGATCACTTTAATTTCAATAATTATCTACTGAATGTCTAACAGCTTTAATATTTACTTACTTTTGTGGGGAAAAGTTCTTTTATTATTTATTATTTAAACTCATGTGATTCATTTTGTGTATCATGCACAACAATATTTAAAAAGCATGTATACCAATAATAAGAGGAAGATATGAAAGAGAGATATCATTTTCTCAGAGGAAATTAAAATCATGTTCATCATGGGTGGTGCATTATTACAGGAGAATATTCCTTAGCTACCATGGGAGATAATTCTTTCAAGATAGTATTAGTGATGTGGAGAAAAACTCATGTGACTGATTTTTATTATGTTTGGAAATAACTTAGCTAAACCATGGACTTTCCAGCCCCCCTTACAGCTAAAGAAATTCAATGAGATGCATGTGAAGTTTTGGTTTAGCAGTTACTAAAAAGCTCCTTATTAGGAGCCAAACATTCTAAAAGCTCTTTTGTTTTGTCTCCATTTTCATCAGCTGCATGTCTGTCTATAATACTGAAATGTTGGAAAGAATTTCCGATATAAGTATTTACTACTTATTAATACTTCATAGTGGATGGTACTAATTTATTCTTATTTCAAAGCATTGCAAGATTGGTTCTGTTTTCATATTATATTGAATAAATAGGGTGTAAGGTATATAACAAAGACAAACATACTGACTACAATATATGAAGCATCGCACTAAGTACCTGATGTAGTTTAACTCCCATAATTCTAATAATAATCCTTCTAGGTAGAAATTAATTATATACAATCTTACAGTGAGATGAATGAACTGACAAACAGAGATTAAATGACTTACTTAAGGTAACAAAACTGGAATTGGAAATTAACCACATAGGCCTCAGAATCTACACTCTTAATGACCACTCTCTTCCCTACTTTTTGTTTTTCAGCAAAGGATTAATTTATGACAACGTGAGTAACTAATCTTTAATAACTAGGAAGCACCTTCTAGTTTGAAAGTTAGTTGAAGTGAATATGTCACTGAAAGTATTCTCCACAAGTTAAGAAAAAGAGAAAAATGCATTGAGACAGTATGCAGTAATCTCTAATACTGTGGAGGGGAAAACAGTTATTTTTCCTTCAGTCACATTCATTAGTTTTTGTTGTTGTTGTTGTTTATATTTAAATGATCAGATGGCAAAAGAAATTACCTTGAGGAAAGCAGTAGCAACAATTCCGAGTATCCTAGAGGACTTATAGACCAAAGAAACAGACTGCACATCATCAATTGTAATTCTAATTATATTCACTAGAATTTCAGTGTCATTAAATGTGGATGATTCAGAAACCTTTTTCCTTCCTCAGAAAAAATTCCTGCCTGAAATTCTGTCCAAAACCTACTTCCCATATGTATTTCCAAACTAATTTATATATAAAAATTATAAATTTTAGTTGTAAGTCCTATCATTGTATATATACATAATACTCCTGTGATACTGTGATTGATAATAAATGTGTATTTGGTCTTCATCTATGGTTCCTGGTCAAGGCTCTCAAACCCTTAGAATTCCCTAAGTGTAGAGAAGGATAAAGGTATCTTTTATTGTGTTAATGAGATGACTTTTAGAAACCACCTAAGGGTGGGGTCTGGTTGTTAGTGGAGCCAACCAAGTGATTAGAGAACTGGAATTTTCTGTCTCATTTCCTGGTCTTTGGAGAGGGGAGAGAGAAAGGTAGGAGGTAGAATTATCAGACGCCCTTAGTTAGGTTCTAACAGGAGGCCTGGAGACTGGCAAAAAGGAAGTCATAGCCAACTACTGGGAAAGTGCTGTCTTGGCAGGACTCCAAAACAAAGCCTCAAGAAACTGGATCAAAACAGGCCCTAGGGCGCCTGGGTGGCTCAGTGGGCTAAAGCCTCTGCTTTCGGCTCAGGTCATGATCTCAGGGTCCTGGGATCGAGGCCCGCATCCGGCTCTCTGCTCAGCGGGGAGCCTGCTTCCTCCTCTCTCTGTCTCTCTGCCTGCCTCACTGCCTACTTGTAATTTCTCTCTGTGTATCAAATATATAAATAAAATCTTAAAAAAAAAAAAACAGGCCCTAGATGGCTGACACAGTAGGCCAGAGACATCTGACCAAGTAAGGAAGAAAAGGCACAAAATCTTGCCTCCAAGAAATCCCCTCCCCAAGTAATGAATACTCTACCTCCTGTTAGCAACTGTCAGTAAAAGATAGAAACCCAAATCCCAAGGCATGCCTCTCTCTCTCTCTCTCCCCGACTCTCCCATCTTGAGAGTGACTTTTGCTTTAATAAACTTTCCTGCTTGTGTCACTCATTCGCTTTGTTGTGTCTGTTCTTGAGTCTTTCTCATTATGAGACCAAGAACCTTCCGTGACATCCCAGGGATGGGCTAGGTTGAGGCCTCAGGGCCCAGGGTCTCCCCAGTTCACCTGGCAACAGAATCAGTCAACAATAGCTAATTGTTTACTCAAACATACCTGTGTAATGAAGCCTCCATAAAAACCCAAAGGACAGGGTTTAGAAAGCTTCTAGGCTGGTGAACAGGGAGGTTTGGGGAGAGTTGCATGCTCAGAAAGAGCATGGAAGCTCCATGCCTCCTCCCTGGGCCTTGCCCTATGCATCTCATCCATCTGGCTGTTCCTGAGTTATATCCTTTTATAATAAACTGGTAATCTAGTAAACAAAATATTTCTTTCCAAATAATTTTACTTTGATCCTAATTGTCATTTATTCAGGAAATTTGGCCACCTAATATTAGCAAGTATTCTAAATTAGAGTGAAGAGTGCCCAAATTTACTTCCTCCCCACTTACGCTATCTAGAGTGATTTTTCAGGACACCATTTAATACCATATCAGACTCAAATTGGTGAAAGACTTAGGTACAAATGTAAAAAAATAATTTGTCATGCAATAAAATATTTTAAAACTTTGTTTATGCAATAATTGAAAAAAGCTTTTCAAAACTAGACAAAATTTAGCTTGATTGGGACATCTAATAAAGTCTTATTCTAGGTTACAAAACATAAGAGAAGTACAGAAAAAGGTAAATAGTATGAGATGTTTATATTTAAAATTACATATGGAAAATATTTTATATATATAAATATATAGGTATATATCTAAATATGTATCTCTCTATGTATATGTTTATATAATACTATATAAATCATTGTAGTTATAGGAAAAAAATCGAAGCAGAATCCATGTTCCCAGTGATGAATTGCAGAGTCATCTGTTTTGTAACCTAATAATGCAAGTTATTAATTCCATATAACACAGCGCAGAATTTTAAATAGTATATTTTCTTAATCAAAAGGCATAAAGAAATCTTAGCAATTATTCAGAACCTGCTAGTTTTAAGGCAAACTAAATAGATAATATCTGAATAGCAAGCAGGTTGCTCAAATTCTATTATCTATCATCTAGCTAGAAATCAAACCTTGTCCTCTTGGACAAAACACTTCTTGCCTCAGATCCAGAAACCATGATAACTTTTCAAATTACCAATTTGTAGCCTTCAGATATTATTTTGCAAGAAACCAGTTATTTCTACCATATTTTGAAATTGGTAAACAATCACAAAAAATACATGACCTGCATGTGTTGGATAAGGACAATAGTGGATTGATAAAGTTTTGAGAACAAGGTTTTTAAATGTACTTACTATTGTATAACTCTTTACCAAAATAGAGCTGACTTATGCATACATTATCTTTTCAAGATAATCAAGAGTATCTGGAAAGACTAAATTCCAGAAAATATGAAAAATGACGTATTGATTCAAGCAATTTTTGTGCTATTTTCTCAGACTATCATGATTGTAAGCCATAACATATACATACACCTTAATTCTAGAAAAGTTCTTTTGTGATACTTTTTACCACACAATTTTAATTATATATTTTTTAAAACACATTATTTTGTATGAAAATTAATATTATATCTTTTTTAAGATGCAATGTTCTATACCTGTCTCCCCAGATATAATTTTTTATCATTGTTCATTTCTGTTAGAGTGGAATTTAGAATTTCAATATGAATTATACCAGTGAAGAATTTTACTATTTTGAATGTCACTAACAACTCTATTTTAGGATTTTATAAAATATTAAATGAAAATGAAGTTCTAAAATGGCCTTAAAACCACAGCAGAGTCTGAGCAATAAGAAAAAGAAACTTATGAATTACATGGATTAGCACAGGATCAAATAATAGTTGTAAAGAAAGTTGGTTGCTATCTTTCATCTCTTGACTAGTCTGTTTCCTAGGAAACAAAGACTGAATGATTGTACAAATGACCCTATGCCTGTGGATTTAAATTGATGAAATTATATAGCATTATAATCTATGTGAAACAAGAAAGGTAATTGTTAGAATGACCGTTTATTAGATAAAATGGAAAAGTTTAAATACTTACTTTACAAGAGTCTTTTAAAAATAAATTATTATTGAAATCCTTTGCCTATATTATTAAAGCCCTTATCCTATCAAATCATAAGATTATAATAGAACCAGTCAACCAGCATGCTGATTAAACGCCTTTGTTTGAACATATCTGTATAGGACCTTATTTACTGACTCAACTCTGACTCCTACCAATAGAGCTAAACTTGATTCCAACAGATGTCCAGATGGAATCAGTAGGATATCACTTTGACTAGCAGCAAAGAGTATTAAATGGCCTCTGTCTGCTGGACTTCCAGCAAAACTAATCCTGCATAAGCAACCACACAGTGCCTTCACAGAGTTTGACAAATACATCTCTCTCATAAATTTTACAGCATGTAAGAGCCTGGTGATGCATTACCTGTGATCATTATAATAACCCTCTGTGAAAATATCAAGTAGTAACAAAAGGATAAAAGTACTTGCCTCTTCTTGAGAAAATAACCTTGGACTCCTCATAGAAATTCTTGTAGCAATTTAAAAAGCATGTTTTTTCATAGAGATGATTCTGTTTATAAGTTTGTTGCTACACAAACAGTACTTCTAGTTTATTGTTTCTTCTTGAGATCTGTTTTATTATCAGATAATTGAATAAAGCACTGTGATATGAAGAAAATAAATTTAGAAGATGATGAAAGACCTTATATCTAGAAATGAAATCTCTAGAAATGGCTCTATATATATTATTAGAGTAATAATATCGTGGTTAATAATATCTTATAATAACTACTGTAGAATACAGGATGCTTTTATTTATTCACAAGTATTTATATGGACACTGTGCTAGGTTCTGGGAAGAATATCTCTTTCTCTGTCATCTGTATATCTATCATCTATCATATATAGATCTGTCATATATATATGTATATATAGTTGTTGTCTGTAAAAGATTTAGAAATTAATAGTAATCAAAAATGATTAGCTGTTGCTATTATAATGTAGTGATTAAATACTTGATATAATTCTTGATGAATATATTTTATTATACTGTAATAACTCAAGGCAGTCACCATGTCTAGTGATTATCTTTCTTCCTTTTCCACATTGTAAAAAAGAATTACCTTAAAATGTTTAGAAATAAGAATGGCTGAAGACAGAAAGATAGCTATGGATCTATAAAGGTGAAAAATTGCAGTGTAAAACAATGATTTTAGAAGTTTTAGGTTTACAGAAAAATTACAAAAGTAGTATAGAGAGTTTCCATATAACTTGTACCCAGTTTTCCCTATCATTAATCTCTTATATTAGGCAATACATTTGTGATAATTAATCAAAGTATTCATATATTACTATCAACTAGCATGCAAACGTTTTGATTTTTTTCTCAGTTTCCACCTAATTTACTTTTTCTGCTCCAGGATCCTATCTGGCATACCACACATTACCTTAGTTAATATGTCTCTATAGACTCTTCTTGGATTTTTTTTAAATAACATTGATAGTTCTGAGGATTACTGGTCAGGTATTTTATATAATATCATTCAGTCAGAAATTGGCTGATTTTTCCCCCCTAACTAAAATGGGGTTTAGATTTTGTGGTAGGAAGACCAGAGACTTAAAGTTCCATTTTCATTATATTTTATCAAGGGTACTATGAAATGCTGTTTATTCACACCCACATTCTGATAGAAAATTCATATGGGGCTTCCACACTGAAAAATTCTCTAATTCTCTAAGGTCACCAACTGGGTGTCCCACAATTCAATTCAATCCAAATTCAGCCTAACACTAACCACTCAGAGTTAGTGTAAACCTCAGTGGTTAAAGGATCCCTCATGACCAGACACACACACACTCACACACATTCAGACATCAGTTGAAAGTGCTAGATTCTTCCCAGGTTACCCACTCTTCTGTCCAACTGGGCAACAAATTGGAGGTTTACAACTTCCTCCTAAATTTTGATAATTTGCTAAATCATCTCACAGAACCCAGGGAAATACTTTACTTTTGTTGACTGTTTTATTATAAAGGATATTTAGCATAAAGAATACAAGTGAACAACCAGATAAAGAGGTTCATAGGGTGAGGATTAGAACAGTCCTAGTGTGGGAATGTTTATCTCCCTAGAGTTGGGGTGTATTACCCTATTCAAAGATTCATTCAACAACCTGGAACCGCATCAAATCTCCTAGTTCAGAGGTCTTGACAGAGTTTAATTCCAACTCTGCCTCTCCACTTCCCAGAAGTCAATGGGTGGGACTAAAATTTCCAACCGCCTAATCATTTTGTCTTTCTGATGACAGCCCCACCCTGAAAGTAACTAAGGGCGTCATCCTAAGTCACTTCAGTATCATAAACTCAGGTACTATCAAAAGGGGCTCCTTGTGAATAACAAAAGATACACCTAACTCTTAGAAAATTCTAAGGGTTTTAGTAGCTTTGTGGCAGGGACCAGGAAGACCAAATACACTTCTTATTATACTACAGGTAAGGAACATCAACAGGACTTATTACTGTTGATGTTATTCTTGATCACCTGGCTAAAGTAGTGTTTATTGTGTTTCTCCATTATAAATTGTTTCTTTCTTTGCCCTCTGCACACTTTGGAAAGAAGTCACATTGCACAGGAGCACCTGGGTGGCTCAGTGGGTTAAAGCCTCTGCCATTTTCCCCCCTTATTCCATTGTACTAGCAGAAATTTTCAGTAAGATGTTGATTTGGAGTGATGAAAGAACATCCTTGCCTCATTCCCAATCTTAGGCTGAATGCATCCAGTTCTTCAAGATTAATTATGATGTTAGCTATAGTTTTTGTTGTAGATACTCTTTATTAAATTGAGGAATTTCTCTAATCATAGCTGAAATTTTTTATTTTTTTTATCATGGATACCAGGTTTTGAATTTTGTCAAATGATTTTTTGTCATTGACTCAATTATGTAATTTTTCTTCTTTATCTTGTTGATGTGGTAGATTATATTACTTGATTTTCAAATGTTCAATCTGGCTTGAATACCTGGAATAAATCCCACCTGGTCATGGTGTATAATTTTTCATATACATTGTTGGATTCTATGTGCTAATATTGTGTTGACTTTTGCATCTATGTACATGACAGATATTATTCTATGGTTTTCCTTTATTGCAATATCTTTATCTGATTTCAGTATTATGATGATAGTAGTTTGATAGAATGAGTTAGTATGTTTTCCCTCTGCTTTCTATCCTAGAAGAAATTGTGGGAGACTGATATCACTTTTACCTTAAACTTTTGGTAGAATTTACTAGTGAAACTATCTGTGCTTCTTGCTTTACTTTTTGGAGAGTAATTTTATGTTGACTCAATTTCTTGAATAAATGGAAGCATATTTTGAATATCCATTTCTCTTTGTGTGAGTTTTGCAGGTGTTTATATCTCACATAATCAATCCATTTCATTTGTTTTCATAGTTTATAGTATTCTGTTATTATTATTTTAATATCCATGGGCTGAGTAGTGATGACCCCTCTTTAACTCACAATATTAATAATTTGTGTCTTCTGTCTTTTCTCTGCTGTTAAAGCTCTGCTAGATCTTTATCAATTTTATTGATCTTTCAGTTTCATTGATTTTCTCTACTATTTCCCTGTTTTCATTTCTATTGGTTTGTGCTTTAAGTTTTATTATTTCTTTTACTCTGTTCTCCTTAGGCTTAAAATGATTTTTCTTCCTTTGTAGTCTTTGAAGGTGAAGGTTAGGTTGTTGATTTAAGATCTTTCTTCATTTCTATTATATATATTTAATGCCATACATTTTCCTCTAAGCACTGCTTTCTCTGAACCCACAAGTTCTGGTATGTTGTAATTTTATTTTCATATAGTTCAAAATTTGTTTTTTAAATGTCACTTAATATTATTTCATTGATACATGTGTTATTAGGAATTGTGATGTTTAACATCCAGCTGTTTTTTGTTATAGATTTTTAATTTAATTTCAACATGCCTTTACGTCACATTTTATCTGATTTGTTAAATAAGAAACAAATTTGTACTTAGATAAGGAGATATTTTATTTGAAAAGATTATTGTAAGAGAGGGGAACTGGTCTGAATGCAGTAGGGGTATAGGATGATGGCAATAGGGAGAAGATTCAGCCTGAGACTTACAAAAGTTTCATAGGTTAAGCAGAATAGTCTCGTAAAGGGAGCTTGTAAAGATGGTTAGAAAGAACCTAGTGTGGGCACCTGGGTGGTTCAGTCAGTTGAGCATCTGACTGGAGGGAGGGAGGGAGGAAGGAAGGAAGGAAGGAAGGAAAGAAAGAAAGAAAGAAAGAAAGAAAGAAAGAAAGAAAGAAAGAAAGAAAGAAAGAAAGAAAGAAAGAAAGAAAGAAAGAGAGAAAGAAAGAGAGAAAGAAAGAAAGAAAGAAAGAAAGAAAGAAAGAAAGAAAGAAAGAAAGAAAGAAAGAGAGAAAGAGAGAAAGAAAGAAAAGAGAAAGAACCTATTGTGGGAAAGTGGTATGAGCAAGGGTGGAAAGATCAGACAGTAGGTAAGAGATGTTTTATCCTCAGGTCAGCCTATACTTGGAGACTATTTAGGATGAATTATTTGCTGGCTCAGTTTGAGAGTGGATCAAAGTTCAGGAGCCTGGTGAATAGAATAAAATTTAACCAAATTTTGATGAACAAGCATTTTGTTCTGATTGCTCAGCGGAGACAAAGAGTCCAGCTAATCATTTATGAGGCAAAGATGGAAAATGGGGAGTGTCTTTTTCTGGTTTTGTCATAGATAAATGAGGAGGGGCATCTGTGACCCTTACCTAGCTCATATGGGGAAGAGTGTTTATTTACTGTAAGCCATTTCCTGTAACAAGAAAGAGTAATGTGCTGGGAGATTTGTTAACCACCACTATTTTCTAGTAGCTTAGGACCCAGGGAAAATGCAACATTGTCACCTTCTATTGTTTTAAATTGTTCATGCATGCTTTATGGCCCACAGTGCAGTCGGTCTTGGAGAATATCCCATGTAAACTTGACAAAAATGTGTTTTTGGCTATTGTCAGATGGAGTAGTCTATGAATTTCTATTAGATCAATTTGGTTGATAGTGCTATTCAGGTCAACTAAGACCTTACTGATTCATTGCCTGTTTGATCTATTAGTAATCTAAAGGAGGATCTCCAACTGTAATGGTAGATTCATTTATCCCTCTTTTCAGACTTCCAATTTTTGCCTATGTTTTTGGTACTGTCTTGTGTATATAATTTAAGAACTTTATGTATTGTGGAGAATTGACTCCTTTATCATCATGTAATACCCACTTTATCCTTGATAATTTTATTTGTTCTAAACTTGGCTTTTTGTGAATTTAAGGTAGCTGTTATAGATTTCTTTTGATTAGTGTTAGCATGGTATATCTTACTCTATTTTTTTTTTTACTTGTAGTATGCCTGTATCTTTATAATAAAGTGAGTTCATTATAGAGAATATACAGCTGTCTTTTTAAAATCCTTTCTAACAATTGCTGCCTTTAATGCCATAGACCATTAACATTTGAAGAGATTATGAATATATTTGTATTAATATCTACTCTGTTTGTAACTCTTTCCTATTTATTGCAATTGTTCTTTGTTCTCTTCCCCTTTTAATCTCTTCTGTAGATTTAAATGAGCATTTGATTTGATTCTATTTTATTTCCTCTCTCAGGATATCAATTTTACATCTTTTTTTTAAAAAAATAACAATTGCCTTTGAGATGAAATCTACATTTGTCACTAACCTAAGTCTGCCTTCCAAAAACATGATACCATTTTATGTGTAGCACAGATACTTTGTAGCAGAGTATTTCCACACTGTCTTCCTTTCCCTTCTGTCATTGATTGCTGCCATTTATTCATATATATATATATATAACAATTACCCAGTATTGTTACTGTTTTCACTTTAAACAGTTATATTTTAGATCAACTAAGAATAAGGGAAATAAGGGGCATCTGGGTGGCTCAGTGGGTTAAGCTTCTGCCTTCGGCTCAGGTCATAATCTCAGTGTCCTGAGATGCAGCCCCACGTCGGGCTCTCTGCTCAGCGGGGAGCCTGCTTTCCCCTCTTTCTCTGCCTACTCGTGATCTTTCTCTCTCAGTCAAATAAATAAATAAAATCTTAAAAAAGAAAGAATAAGGGAAATAAAATATTCTTTTATTTATTCCTTCTCCAGTCCTCTTTCTTTCTTTGTATAAGTCCAAGTTTCTGACCTATATATATATATTTTTTCTCCTTGAGTTTCTTTTTCTATTTCTTATATGGCAGGTCTGCTTGTGATTTTTCTCAGTTTTTGTATGTCTTAAAAATCCTCTATTTTTTCTTCATTTTTGGAGGGAGATTTCTTGCATATAGATTTCAAGATCTGAAAATTGGTAATTATGCTACCATATTATTCTGACTCATTATGTGGCAATTAGCTACACTGCTAAATCTGTTCAAAACTTTTCAAAGCAAAAGCAAAATTCTGAGGTTCGCAGAACCACATTCAGATATGATGATTTGCTATAAAGATTCAAAGGAAGAGTACATAGGGAAGAGTCTTAAGAGGGGACAAAACATGGAGCTTCTAATCTTCCTGTCCCATGAAGTCATGGACAGCATTACCTTCCTCCAGACATATTATGCACAGAGTATTGCCAATCAGGGAAGCTCATCTAAGCTTTGAGATCCAGAATTTTTCTTGAATTTTATGACTGGTGGATTTGGTTGCCATGTGATTGAACTCAGTCTCCAGCTCCCCCACTTTCCAGTGGTTGAAATGGCGTTATATGGTTGGGAAGCCCACCATGAGTTACTCAGCTCCTTAGGATAAATTATCAGATGTGACCCCAGGGGCCCACTATGAATAACAGAGTCACCCTTATCTGTGAGGAAATTCCAGGGGTCTAAAATTTACCTCCTGGAACCTAGGACCAAGGCTAGACCTTTTTTTGGTTGAGGACAAATTCCTCACTAAAAAACAAAGATAATAATTTTTTAAAAATTTGATCATTGAGAAATATACAGGTTATAAAATGATTTATATATGTGATCAATAACATAGCTAACAATTTTAACTTGGAAATCCCATTTTCTCACATGTATGATCTAACAGTGGCACGGGGAAATAATGGAAAAGCAGATGGTAGCACTGTTACTGGGTGAAGAATAATGCGATCATTTTTGAATTGCATTTGAATTGCATACATGGCTAGAATCTGAGGGCAAGTTTCTAAAGAGAAGGTAGCAGCAAAAAGAAATCCCCCCAAATCTGGATAATTATTTCCCCTAGTTCCTTTGTGAAACCACAAACACATGTTCAGTGCTCCAAGAGACTTATTCAGTCTACTGTGTCAAATGTTATTCTCATCCAGAAACATCCTCCCAGAGACACCCAGGAATAATGTTTAACCAATTATCTGAACACCCCATGGCCAGTCAAGCTGATACGTGTTAACCATCACAAGAACCATATCTTAGAAACAAAGGCTAAGCCCTATGATTAAAGGCAAAACTATAACAAACCTATACTAACAAAGATTAAAACCACAGAGCCTTGATAGTGACAAGGTGATCTACAGATAGTTTAACTAGTTACTAGAGAAAAAAAAACAAGTTTTAGACCAATGTGAGATAATAAAAAAATAAAGAAAATTATAATGATCATCTACAAGAGCCAATATGCAATAAAAATATGACATGAAAGTAGGTAAATATGGCCTTAAAGGGAAAGCAGTCAATAATAAAATAATTCCCAGATCATTCCCAATCACTGGAGTTATTAAATAAGACTTAAAGTAAATATAATTAATGTCTTAAAATATACAAAAAAAGATATAAGATAGAGGTAAATAAATAGAATTTTAACACTGATCTGAAACTAAGAAGATGAAATGAATGCTCCATATCTGAAATACAATATCAGCAATTAATAAAATAGATGCTATAACATGCAGAACACAACGGACTATAGATTTGAGGCATTTTAAAGATAAGAACATAGTGCAAGAGAAAAAGAATGGGGAGAAAGAATACACTGTAAGAGACATGTAGTACTTGGTCAAAGTGTCTAACATATGAGAAATTTTAATCTCACAGAGCATAGATCAGAAGCAATATTTGAAGTAATGGTGACTGAGCATTTCCAAGTTGAAGAGACTCAGCAAGGTAGATAAACACCTTTAGGGTACAACAAAAAGAAGCACTAGACAAACTGCCTAGTCACAAAGTTGTAAAAAATAACAAAACGTTGCTGTTTTGAGCCATCATGTGTGGGGTGATTTATTATACAGCATGCTGCAATAACAAAAACCTAAAATATGTGGTGTTGGCACCTGTTAGTCTCAGGAACTTGAAAGGGTGGTGAGAAGACTCTTAATAGAAGATGCAAAAGCAATAAGGAAGTTGCAATTAGAGGCTGAAAGTGCTAATCAATATTTTGTCATGGCAGAACAAAATTGTCTGGTAGCTTGAAATATGGAGGACATACCAATGAAGTTGTGAATCTGATTAAGATGATTTCCAGGCAGGATGTTGGAAATGCCAACTGGAGTTGCCACTTACTTGCATACAATAAGATATGGAAAGGAGGACATGAACAAAAGGCTAAACTTTAGTTTACAAACAGAATTTAGAGAATATTTTGAAAGGCAAAAATATGATGTTGTAAAATAAAACTGTTGTAATGCCCAGTCTCTCAATGCAAAATATTCAGGTATAAAAATGGCTTTAAGGTGAAGATCAAATTCAGAGTATGATTGTAAAGACTTTTGTTACTACTTCAGGTAGATTTAAAATGATGCCCAGGACGCATTCAGCTAGATACGTGTGATTCTAAGACTCTTAAGGGCTTTTTGTCTCTCAGCAACCTAACACTCTACCCAAAGCAGCCATGATCAATGCTGAGAACAATTATGGAAGTGGCTTTCAGGATCAGGCCCTGAACCACAATCAAATTTCTAAGAAAGACACAGACTTATTAAGATATTTGATTCAGATTTAGCTAAAAGGGCCCTGATTTTCTATAGACAGGAAGGAGTCTTAGATTTCAAATGTAAACATGGGCCATTTCTCACTGTTTAGGAAAGACATTTCTAAAGGTGGAATCAAGAGCAGAGAATGATAAATTATTAGGAAACCACACTCAGGAAGCAGAATTGTACCTAATCAAGGGATAGTCCCTGCATCCAGAACCAGAGAGCTGGTGGAATGCGACTCCATTTCACATTCATTCAGTCATTCAGTGAGGGTTATGTGCTTCCTGTTATTCACATAATGGGAATGACAATGGTGAAATAAGGGGAATATAAATCATCTCTTTATTTACAAGAGTAGGAGTCAAGAAGGGTCATAATAGGGGCTTTATCAGTGTTCAGACTCAATGAAAATACAAGATCCTAGAGTCTATAATTAGTTGAGTGTTTTTTGAGTTTTGATTTAGTTCACATATACATTAAAAAATTATAATCAAAGAGCAGAATGTTAAAAATAAATATGGCCACATCCTTTGCAGAGCTCCCAACAAGGGGGTTGGAGTCTATTTTCCACTCCTTAAGCATGTTTGGGTCTTGTGACATCAGTTTTCCTAATTGTGTGAATATAAGATTGTGTGACTTTTGATTCTAAACGTCAAAAACCCCTAATGCTTTCACTGTCATTCTACTGAAATCATGAGATCATCATGCTGTGAAGTAGCCCAAGATGAGAGATCATATAAGAGAGAACCCAGCCATTTTAAACTTCCCAGCTATGGCCGCAAGGATGTGAGTGACATTACAATAGACGAGTCAGCCCCAGTCAAGCCACCAGCTGAATCCAGTTGCTAGGAAATTTGAATTCTGTGTAGAGTATAGAATAAATTCTGTATAGAGTAAAAAATTAAATTTTAAAATTTAAAACATTCCCCACATAAAACTATAGGTGCAGATACCTTCGTTGTTGAATTCTGCCAAATATTTGAAGAGGATATATTTTCAATGCTACTTAATATAGATATAGAGGAAAAAGGAGGACTTCCATAACATGTTATGAGGCCAGCATTTCCCAGATTCTGAAACCAAATAAGGATATTACAATTAAATGCGTATCAGTATGCCTCAGTAACATAGAAATAAAGGTCATTCGTACAATGTTTCATATTAATTTCTGCAATAAGTAAACTAGATAATACCTGTGATCAAGTGAATTTATGCAAAAAATATAAGCTTATTTTCATATTTTAAAGTCTGTCATAAGGTTTACTTGTGGAGGTGCCTGGGTGACTCAGTCAGCATCCAACTCTTGATTTCAGCTCAGGTCACGATCTCACAGATCAAGCCCCATATCAGGTTCGGTGCAGGGCATGCACCCTGCTTAAGATTCTCTCCCTCCCTCTCCTTTTGCCCTTCCCCACCACATGCCCTGCTCCTGAGTGCTTTTTCTTTCTCAGTCTCTCTGTCTTAAAAAAAAAGAAAAAAAAATCTGTGTAAGTCTTAAAACTAAACTTATTCTCACAGGAAAAAGTGCAGGAAAGTGGCAAAGAAGTCTGTTCTCATTGATTCTATTCAACATTTTTTCAGGAAGATCTAGGCAATACAATAAGTCAATAAAAGGAAATAAAAGACATAGATGTTGGAGAGGAAGTAGCTAAGCTCTGTTTAGAGATGACACAAACACATTTGTAGAAATCCTAAGAAGTCAGTAAAATATCTATTAGCACTAACAATTTTAGCAAGTTTGTATACAAGCCTACCTTGGAGATATTGCAGGTTTGGTTCCAGATCACCACAATATAACAAATAGCAATAAAGTGAGTCAAATGGACTTTTGGGTTTCCCAGTGCACATAATACTTATGTTAATACTATACTGTAGTCTATTGGCTGTGTAATAGCATTATATCTAAAAAAGCAATATACTTACCTTAACTTAAAAATACTTTTGCTAACCACCATCTGAGCTTTAAGGAGTTATAATTGCTGATCACAGATCACCATAACAAAAATTATAATAATTTAAAATTTGTGAAATATTGCATGAATTGCCAAAATGTGACACAGAGACATGAAGTAAACAAATGCTGCTGGGGAAAATGGTGCCAGTAGACTTGCTCGATGTAAGGGTTGCCACAAACCTTAAATCTGTAAAACTCAGTATCTGTGAAGCATCATAAAGCAAAGCACAGTAAGACAAGGTACACCTGTAATTCATGAAGTTTTTAAAAGTCAGTTGTATTCCTATATACTGACATCAAGAGTTGGAAAATGAAATTAAATATACTGAGGAAAAAATGAAAAAGTCAATGATTTATTGTAGTTTTGAAAATATGCTCTACTCTCCCAACAAAAACAGATACTGCCTCTCTCTAGATTCTAAATATAAGACCTATATATATATTTTTCCAAAAAGGATGAATATTCACTCGATTATCAAGTATTGGATGAAAAAACTATCATGTGCAAATTACATTAGTACTCAAGAGGCATAAAAAATTAATTGCCCATAATTCTATCTTTTAGGAAACTTGCATTAGGGAGGTGAGTCAAGACATACATAATGATTTAAGATATGTAGAAAATGACATTTTTGTACCATTAATTACCTTGAGCAGCAGAATCTATAGAGCTCTGGTGTGAGATCATTGGTAGCCATGGCCAGTAGGACTAAATATAGGTGGTCATGATTGTGTGAGACCATAGAATTAGAGCAGGCTATAGGGAGCGTGAGTTGATGTGTTGGAGCATCAGTTGAGATCAGTAGTTTCAAATAGAGATATGTTAGTATTTTGCTAAGCTAGAAAAAGCTACTTAGTTTTATAAACAAATTTGAACGAATAACGACCACCCATAGTTTGATGTGCTTTTGCTTTCTTAGCAAAATATTCTTTCTTTCTCTCCAAGGCTTTGTTCTGCCTTGTAAAGTAAAATGATCCTCTCCTGACTTAGTCTTACGGTTTTGAGCTGACAGCTCTGCTGCTTGAGATAATTGATGATTATTGTGGCCTATAGCTGTTTCTGTGCTATAATGTAATGCATATGATGCAATTCCCATAAAATAAAAATATTGTAAACAGAAAGAAAACTGGATGGACCAATGATGTGTCCAGTTGAGAACACATTATCAAAGGTAAGTATCCCTACTAATTTATCTATATTATCTGTAACTAACTTTAAAAATGATTTGTGATCTTTATTAGAATATCAAATTACTTTTACACCTGTTTTTTTCTCTTAAAGAACAAGATTGATTTGCTTCTCAGAGAAATTATGCCCCATAATCATCTCTATTCTTTCTTGCACTCCCGCAGTGATGAGAACTATTTTTAGAAGACAATTTAAGACACACACACACACACACACACACACACACACACACACACACAATGCCATTGTGAAAGTTAAAAAGTTAATTTTTACATTTTATTAATTAGACAAAAAAGCAGAAAGGAAAAAAGAAGACCAAAGACTGCTTATTCCAGGTCTAAAATAATTGGTCTAGCAAGAAAAAGTTATTCAGTTAACTCATTTTTTTGTTTTATAGTTAATGATATGTAAACAATATCTATATATTTGAACTTTTAGTGCATATTATCTTTATATGAATATTAATTAATTTTAATAAATTTAAATTACAATGGTTACAAGAACACATTACTAGTTTTAAAAATAAGAAAGTATTAAGGTGCCAGAAATGATGGAAATAGTTAAAAAGTTTGAAACCTAGGGAAACATAAATGATTTATGGTTTGGGGTTTTATTTTTTACAGAGCTAATGAATCAAGGCAACATATAAAGTAGGTACCTATATCTCTGCAACTGCTTAATATTAATAGCCAGGGGCACCTGGGTGGCTCCGTTGGATAAGCAACTGCCTTCAGCTTAGGTCATGATCCTGGAATCCCAGGTTCGAGTCCCACATCGGACTCCCTGCTCAGCAGGGAGTTTGCTTCTCCCTCTGGCCTCTCACCTCTCATGCTCTCTCTCTCTCTCTCATTCTCTCTCTGTCTCTCTCTCAAATAAATAAATTAAAAATCTTAAAAAAAAAAAAAGGCCAGAAAATGATGACCCTTTGGGGTTGGAATACTAAAACGGTATCTCCTCCATTGCAGGAGATCATCACCTAAAAGAGAACCATATATCCCTCGTATTTTTTTTTTTAATTCCAGATTCTGGATGAATTGCTCAAATTTATTATACCAAGGAGGTAAGGATCAGAATCAGTGATTTCAGTAAGACTATGGCAGAAGCAGCTCAAACAAGAAGTCTTGCATAAACCCCACATCATTAACGATCCCATACAATATAAATTGCTCTTAAAAGTGTAGTGAAAAAAGTATTAGACATTTGTTGAAGTACAGGTCAAGACAGAAATGAAACATATTCAACAAAGGTAAAATATACAAACAAGGAAATAGAAATAAAGATAATTGGACTTTTAAATAAGAGAAGATGTACTTTAAAAATACTGGATATAAATCATAATTGAAATAATGTATGTAACATAATAATAGCATATTTCAGGGGTGCTTAGGTGGGTCAGTTGGGTAAAATCTGACTCTTGATCTCAGCTCAGGTCTTGATCTCAGGGTCGTGAATTCAAGCCCCATGTTGGGCTCCATGCTAGGCATGAAGCCTACTAAAATAGTAATAATGTTGCTCTACAAATGCTATGAATAAATACTGACTATGGACTTTCTTCCATGGAGGATAATACCCATCAGCCTTTGTTATAATGATCTGGCTGTTTATATCAAAATGATGTTGTAAATTCTTTTTCTATTGTCAAGTAATAAATTACCCCACTACTTAGTGTCTTAAAACCATAAACTTTTCGAATTTAAATTTAATTAACATATAGTATATTATTAGCTTCAGAGGTCAAGTTCAGTGATTCATTAATCTTATATAATACCCAGTGTTCATTACATCATGTGCCCTCCTTAATGTCCAACATATAGTTACCCCATCCCTCTACTCCCTCCCCTCCAGGAACCCTCAGTTTATTTCCTATGATTAAGAGTTTCTTATGGTTTGTCTCCCTCTCTGATTTCATCTTATTTTATTTTTCCCTTCATTTCCCTATAATCCTCTGTTTTGTTTCTTAAATTCCACATATGAGGGAGATTTTGATCATTGTCTTTCTCTGATTTACTTATTTTGGTTAGCATAATACCATCTAGTTCCACCCACGTTGTTGCAAGTGGTAAGATTTTTTTTTTTTTGTATGGCTGAGTAGTATTCCATTGTAGATATATACCACATCTTCTTTAGCCATTCATCTGTCAATGGACATCGGAGATCTTTCCATAGTTTGGCTGTTGTGGACATTGCTACTATAGACATTGGGGTGGAGGTGCCCCTTCAGATCACTACATTTGTATCTTTGTGGTAAATACACATCTTTGTGGTAAATGCTGGGTCATAGGGTAGCTCTATTTTCAACTTTTTGAGGAACCTCCATACTATTTTCCAGAGTGGCTGTACCGGCTTGCATGCCTACCAGCAGTCTAAGAGGGTTCCTCTTTCTGTGCATCATCACCAACATTTGTTGTTTCCTGAATTGTTAATTTTAGCTATTCTGACTGGTGTGAAGTGGTATCTCATTGTGGTTTTGATTTGAATTTCCTTGATGTCATGTGAGTGTTGAGCAATTTTTCATGGGTCTGCTGACCATTTGTATGTCTTCTTTGGAGAAATGTCTTTTCATATCTTCTGCCCATTTCTTGACTGGATTATTTCTTCTTTGAGTGTTGAGTTTGATAAGTTCTTTAGAGATTTTGGATACTAGCCCTTTATCTGATAAGACATTTGCAAATATCTTCTCCCATTCTCTCAGTGGTGTCTTGGTTTTGTCAACTGTTTCCTTTGCTGTGCAAAAACTTTTTATCTTGATGAAGTTCCAATATTTCATTTTTGCCTTTGTTTCCTTTGCCTTTGGAGATCTGTCTAACAAGAAATTGCTGTGGCTGAGGTCACAGAGGTTACTACCTGTGCTCTTCTCTGAGTTTTGATGTATTCCTGTCTCACATTTAGGTCTTTCATCCATTTTGAGTCTCTTTTTGTATGTGGTGTAAAGGAATGGTCCAGATTCATCCTTTTACATGTGGCTGTCCAATTATCCCAACACCATTCTTTGAAGAGGCCTTTTTCCATTGGACATTCTTCCCTGTTTTGTTAAAAATTAGTTGACCAGAGCATTAAGGGACCATTTTTGGGTTCTCATTCTGATCCATTTATCTGTGTGTCTGTTTTTGTGCTAGTACCGCACTGTCTTGATGATTATGGCTTTGTAATATAGCTTGAAATCCAGAATTGTGATTCCACTGGCTTTGGTTTTCTTTTTCAACATTTCTCTGGCTATTCGGGGTCTTTTCTGGTTCCATACAAATTTTAGGATTATTTGTTCAAGCTCTGTGAAATAAGTTGGTGGTATTTTGACAAGGATTGCATTGAATGTATAGATTGCTGTAGGTAGCATAGACATTTTAACAATATTTGTTCTTCCAATCCATGAGCAGGGAACGTTTTTCCATTTCTTTGTGTATTCCTCAATTTCTTTCGTGAGCATTCTATAGGTTTCAGAGTACAGATCCTTTGCCTCTTCAGTTAGGTTTAATCCTAGGTAACTTATGGTTTTGGTGCAATTGTAAATGGGATAGACTCCTTAATTTATCTTCTGTCTCTTTGGTTTATATAAATGCAACTGATTTGTATGCATTGCTTCTATATCTTGACGCTTTGCTGAATTCCTTTATGAGTTTTAGCAATTTGGGAGTGGAGTCTTTGGGTATTCCACATAGAATATCATGTAGTTCTCCTTTTTGGTGAAGTCTTTGTCTGGTTTTGGGATCAAGATGGCCTCATAAAAAGAGTTTGGAAGTTTTCCTTCCATTTCTATTTTTTGAAACAGCTTCAGAAAAATAGATATTAATTCTTTAAATGTTTGGTAGAATTTCCCTGGGAAACCATCTGGCCCTGGATTCTTGTTTCTTGGGAGATTTTTTTATTACCGCTTCAATTTCCTTGCTGGTTATGGGTTTGTTCAGGTTTTCTATTTCTTCTTGTTCAGTTTTGGTAGTTTATATATCTCTAGGAATTCATCTATTCCAAATTGCCTATTTTGTTGGCATATATTTGTTCATAATATGTTCTTATAATTGTTTTTATTTCTTCAGTGTTGGTTGGGATCTCTCCCATTTCTTTCATGATTTTATTTATTTGGGTCCTTTCTCTTTTCTTTTTGATAAGTCTGGCCAGGGGTTTGCCAACCTTATTCTTTCCGAGAACCAGCTCCTAGTTATGATGAATTATTCTACCATTTTCTTGGTTTCTATTTCATTGATTTCTGCTCTAATCTTTATTAATTCTCTTCTCCTGCTCAGTTTAGGCTTTATTTGCTGTTCTTTCTCCAGATCTTTAGTTGTAAGGTTAGGTTTTGTATTTGAGACCTTTCTTATTTCTTGAGAAAGGCTTGTATTTCTATATACTTACCTCTTAGGACTGCCTTTGCTGCATTCCAAAGATTTTGAACAGTTGTGTTTTCATTGTCATTTGTTTCCATGAATTTTTTTGTTTAATTTCCTAGTTGGCCCATTCATTCTTTAGTAGGATGCTTCTTAACCTCTATGTATTTGAGTTCTTTCCAAATTTCCTCTTGTGTTTGAGTTCAAGTTTCAAAATATTGTCATATGAANGTTTAATTTCCTAGTTGGCCCATTCATTCTTTAGTAGGATGCTTCTTAACCTCTATGTACTTGAGTTCTTTCCAAATTTCCTCTTGTGTTTGAGTTCAAGTTTCAAAATATTGTCATATGAAAATACACAGGGAATGATTCTAATCTTTTGGTACTGTTTGAGACATGATTTATGACCCAAGATGTGATCTATTCCAGAGAATGTTCCACGTGCAAAACTTGAGAAGAATGTGTATTCTGTTGCTTTAGGATGGAACACTATTACTATATCTGAGGTCTATCTTGTCCAGTGTGTCACTCAAAGCCCTTGTTTCTTTGTCGATCTTCTGCTTAGATGATCTGTCATTGCAGTAAGTGGGATGTTAAAGTCTCCTACTATCATTGTATTATTATTATTAATATATTTCTTTAATTTTGTTATTAATCGGTTTATGTACTTGGCTGCTCCCATGTTTGGGGCATAAATATTTACAGTTGTTAGATCTTCTTGTTGGATAGGCCCTTTAATTATAATACAGTGTCCTTCCTCATCTCACTACAGTCTTTGGTTTAAAATCTAGTATGTCTCATATAAGGATTGCTACCTCAGCTTTCTTTTTCTGTCCATTAGCAAGATAAATAGTTTTCGCTCCATCACTTTCAATGTGGAGGCGTTTTGGGGACTAAAATGAGTCTCTTGAAGACAGTATATTGATGGGTCTTGCTTTTTTATCCAATCTGATACCCTGTGTCTTTTGATTGGGGCATT
>LNAC01000142.1:2714819-2737319 GCA_002007465.1 Ailurus styani | reverse complement strand
AGAAGTTAGAGTTTTTTGCTACCATCTTTCTCATAAACCTATTTATTGTGAGTGAGTTAGTATGTTGTACCCACATGCAAGGGAAGGAGATAATAGAAGAGCGTGAACGTCAGGAAGCAGGGATTATTGAGAGCCATTTTATTTTTTTATTCTTATTTTTTAAGATTTTATTTCTGTATTTGAAAGAGAGAGCTCGAGTGAGAGAGCACAGACAAGGGGAGCAACAGAGGGGGAGGGAGAAGCAGACTTTCCACTGAGCATGGAACCCAGTGTGAGGCTCCATCTCAGGACTCTGAGATCATGACCTGAGCTGAAAGCAGCCGTTTAACCGACTGAGCCACCCAGGTGCCCTGTGAGAGCCTTTTTAGAGGCTGCCTACCACTTGATTATTATCTATCTATCTATCTATCTATCTATCTATCTATCTATCTATCATCTATCTATCTATCTATCTATCATCTATTTTAACCTTCAGTCCTGGGAATGTAAAATAGCTGAGGTTTTTCAATATCCTCTCTCATAACCATGTAATTCCAAATTTTCAAGCAGAAATATTAGATGGTGTTCCCCCAGAGTCATGAGAACTTGACCAGGGCATTGCTATATGTATGTCTTATATTCTAACTGATGTTAGATGAAGCTACTTCTGTCTCTTAGTTTCATTGTGCTCTGAACCCCAGTTACTGCTATTAGTCAAAGCAGAGCAGACATTTATATCAAATCATCTTCAATTTAATTTATTTTTCCCACTACTTTTGGAATTCATTATTTATTTCATTCTCAATGTCACTTCCATAAAAATAATTACTCAAATTTTACTGAATATGAAATGGAAGTTTTTAAATTATATTGTTCTTGGAGAATGTTAGTTTTTCATAATAATGAAATGCAAAGAAAGTAGAACTCCTTTTCTAAAATAAATTCCTTTTGTCCTTGAGCATGTCTTAAAAGAAAAGGAAAGAAATATCTAACAAATCAAAACTAACTCTAAAGTTATATATTTATCTTCATGGTGTGTGCCCACATGCCATTTCATTGCTAATTTCATGTATTTTCCCAAGCACACACTTTGAAAATAAGTTATTAGTTATATCTTTGTGGAAAAGACTCTTAATGATCAGATATATATTTACCTCTTCAGTTCTTAGTGTTTTCTTTGTGCTACTTTCACACTTGCATATTACATCTTAGCCACACTAAACTCTGAAGGCCCTTTTTATCAAATCCTAAACTTAAACTTGTTATCCACCACAACCCCCATCCAGTTTATTTGTGCCTCTCTTACTGTTGTAAATACCTTTTCTCCTTTTCCTGTCATTAACCATATATACACAGACCTTGGGAAATTAAATGATACTAACCATTCATCTTAAATTAAGTGTTACTTGCTCAGAAATCCTTAGACCAGTAAAGTTCCTTTAATAATAAAACATAATAGGGCGCCTGGGTGGCTCAGTGGGTTAAAGCCGCTGCCTTCGGCTCAGGTCATGATCCCAGGGTCCTGGGATCAGGGCCCGCATCGGGCTCTCTGCTCAGCAGGGAGCCTGCTTCCTCCTCTCTCCTCTCTCTCTGCCTGCCTCTCTGCCTACTTGTAATCTCTCTCTCTGTGTCAAATGAATAAATAAAATCTTTTAAAAAAAATAAAAAATAATAAAATGTAATAACATTTTGATTCCCATGTTTGGCATTTTTTTCCACCACATTTTCATAAACATCTGTGTAGGCTCATTTAGTTTCTGGTTTCTTCTTCGTGTGTGTTTTTTCACACATGACCAGATACACGTGCATTTTCTTGCTTCTCTTTTGTACATAAAGTTTACATATTATAGTTTTTGAACTTAGGTCTTTTCGCTAACATACATATATATATTCTAGAAATTTGTCCATCCTGGTTCTTAGAGTGCTTCCTGATTCCTTTGCAAATGAAGAGTGAAAGGAGATTGAGTCGACATGATATCTTGATGCAATGTGTTAAATAGGTCCAGAAATAAGACATGAGTGAGATGGTTGGTGAAATGTGGCTATGGCCTCTAAATTAATCAATAGTATAGTATCAGTGTTAATTCCCTTGCTTGGCTAATGGTATTGTGGCTGTAAGATATGAAATTTTAGAGATAGGATGAAGGATTTGTGAGAGTCATTATACTTTATTTTCAACTTTTTGTAACTTTGAGATTTTGAACCGAAAAATTTTAAGATCTCAAGTTTTTAATTCTCATTGTACTCTTTTCAGTGCAAGAGTTTTTCAGGGTAATCACAACCAGTTTTATGGTAGAAGTCATATTTATAATTTTTGGAAATTTTTATCTTTATCATTGCCCTCATCTCTCCTGGTGTGTTTAAATAAAAACAGGTAGCTTTATTTTTCATGCTAAGTAACCAAAATAACTTTTTCCTGCTTACAGGCTTTTAAAATTTTACTTATGCTATATTATGTTCAATTTGGCCTAACTCCTACCTCTTCATCACCATGTGATATAATTCTCCCTTTTTCACATTCTGTATCAACTGTGGTAGTCCTCTTCTGTTCTTCTATCATGCCTATCTTTTACTACCTTTTAACCATTATTTTAGGTAATAACTCCCCATTCCTTAAACATTATCACATCACAATTTTTATTTCTTTCATAGGTTGTGACCCAGTTGGAATTTACCTTGATTATCCTTTAATCTCTTGTTTATTGTTCATCTCTACCCACTAAAATTAATCTCCATGATGGCAACAAAGTTGACTATTCTGTTGAGCATCTCTTCATTAAAACTAATTAATTAAATAAAAAAAATATCCTAGGAAAGTACAAAGTTGGATGAATATATTAACATGTGTCATGAAATTTATTCCACATTTCCCTTGTGCTATTTTTGTAGATCTGTCAGGTGATTCATTTTTAATGACAGATACATTGTTATATTTCCTTGTGAAGAATGCAAGCATATTGAGAGGAGTGAGAAAAAGGAAATTAGCTTGTTGTCTGTTTGACTGACTCCAGTTACTTGGCATAAGTCAGAATATAGAAAAAGGACACTGCCAAGAAAAGAGTGAAAATGTGCAGTCTTATCACTTCTTTGCAGGTGGTAATCATTCATAACTCACCATAACTTTCTTACACATTC
Organism: Ailurus styani; assembly: GCA_002007465.1. Classification (NCBI taxonomy): domain Eukaryota; kingdom Metazoa; phylum Chordata; class Mammalia; order Carnivora; family Ailuridae; genus Ailurus; species Ailurus styani. The sequence goes on along the minus strand of LNAC01000142.1, from coordinate 2,734,205 downwards.
AGTGTGGATAGTTGCAGAATGGGAGATATTGATGCATTATTGAAAATTTCACCTTTATTTATGTTTAAAAAAAACAACTCAAAAACAACTTTATGTAAGCATTCAGTTACAATCATAATAAATACTACCATCCTTTAAACTAAAGAAGAAAAAAACCTTTTTTTTTTTTTTTGCCAAGAAAAAGGTAATTATTATTGCTAGGACTGGTAATGATAGTGGCAGATACATTCTACAGACATTTAACTTACAGCTATATAAGATAGTTCTCTCCCCCTCCTGGAAGCACTCTTCCTTTCGGAGGCCAAGGACAGAATGCTTAAATAACAGAGACTGAAGTAGACATTTCAATATTTTCTGTCAGGGCAAATGTAGCATCACAAAACTGCCTTTGAGCTCCTATTTAGTGAATAGTTTCTTCAGTAAACTGTGTTGATTTTTATGACACAAGTACAGCACTGAATACCCCCCATAATATTGTTTTCTAGACAACATTCATTCTTTATTCCAAAAGAAGAGTGTCTACTGTTTTCTTCCTATTGAAAGTAATAAAGGGTACTTCTCCCCTTCTTTATCTTAGGACTGTGTGTTTATACAAGGCTTCCAATGTGTAAATGAGTCATAATGTGCTGACTTCACAGGGAGTTTTTTTTCTACTTGTTGGAAAATTCCCTTAGCACTTTGGAATAAGTTAACTTTGTTCATTCATTCTTTAAGTCAGTCTGAAAGTCATTCATCAAATAATCATTGATGTTCTTATACTAGCAGGTTATCTAGAGATGCTGAGAATTAGGTTGTGCAAAAAATTGTGCTACCCTCATGAAGCATTGAGTTTGGTGTGGATACAATTATTGATTAGGTAGTCACTGAAATTAAATTGCTTCACAATGCTTGAGAGCACAAAATCGGTGGAATTGACCCAGATGGTGATATCATGGAAACTTCGTAAGAAATATTTATACTGCCATTAAAAGCATGAGTAGGAACTTTGGATGAAGTATGAGAGTATGAGGTCTATGGTCACATCCAGTTTTTAAGGTGCACCTAAATAAGCCTTAATATTTTAATGTAATAAGAGGTGGGCATTTTGCTAGGCAAGAGGTCATGACAAGAGGGTAAGTTCATGCTTCCTGCTAGGTCATCAAGGAGTGTATGTATTAATAATGCAATATCCTAGGAAAATTTTAAAAATACATTAAATGGCTCACTTTGCTTTTCATATTTGCTTAACTATGTTTGATATTCTTTCTTTCATTAATTCTAATGCAAGCCAGGAAATTATCATCTCTGGAAATGTCATAAATAAGTAAAGGCTTATGGCCTCTACCTTTAGGCACCTTATAGTCTGTACAAAGACATGCCAGTATATTTTAAAGAAGGAAGAATTGTATTTATACCAATATTTTACCAGCGTGTCCTTTAAAGAATGAAAATAACAAATATCCACAAAATAATTTAGATCAGAAACTTCTATGATTTTAGTTTCTAGTAGATAAGTTTTCTTATAAATAAAATAGAGTATAGTAACCTTTCTTTGGTCTCTCATTCAGTAAGTTTAAATGTCAAAAAGGAAGAGTGTCTTGTTAAAATAAATATACACCTTGACCGATCAAAATAAAAATTATATTTCAGATGTATCTCAAATTGTAAACTTTTTGTTGTTGCTATTGAACATTGTTGTTAAGAATGAGGATACTGATGCTGCTAATACAAATATTTAGTCTATACAGTTTATCTAAGAGTTTATTTACAGTGCTGGCAAGAAATATTTACCTATTTTTAGCTGAAAAATAGTTTTGCTATATCTTAAGGTTGTTTTTCTTGACTGGTCAAAACTGGGGGGATGGCTATGGAATAGTGAAAGACATCTCCTGGCCAGGTAACTTACTTCCTTCAACCAGAATTAAACTAGGTTACGGTTGTTATAACCACATAACCTACATTTCTAAACATTTTTCTGTGCTACACTTGACTATTTACAAATATTTCCTTTGTTTGACACTTTTCACCCAAAACAAAGCTATCATAATGGATATTCATGTCCACGTTTTATAGATAGAGAAGCAAGATTGAGAATTTATTTGACTTGCCCATGTTCACAGTCCTTGCAAAGAATGGAGGTAATAAAAACTCAGGTTTTATGAATTGAGATCTGAGGCTGTATGGATTAAGTCACTCTACAAGATATGAAATCAAATGTGATCACCACTAATTTAAATCTTCCAAAACTGTGACAATTACAGTAGAGAAGGAAAAAGCTCTTAAGCCAATAAACCCTTTTGAAATATATGCAGTAAAGTGCTTATACTTATTACTTTGGAGAAGATATGATTATGTCAAATAAGCCTAAGGAAAGCGTAAAGCAAAGCAAAATGTCTCCTTCCTAATAGTTATATGTGCATTTATATGACTTCATATTTTCCACTCTCCTATAGAGTTATTTATAAAGGCATTATGATGTACTATAAAAGATTACTTTTCAATTTCTCTTTTTGATACCTGTGGTCATATTGTACTTACAGCCCTGCTGCTGTTCTGAAAACTCACATTTTCTGAGATAGTTAGTAGATCATCCACTACATAGAAATTATTTTATTTGTGCCAACAGGTGGATTGACACATCCCTAATCTACTTTCAGCTACATGAAACCTCTCATTTTCTTCAACATGCACTTCATATCAAGTCATCTCTGGCCATCTCTTCTAGATATTGAGTAAGCACAGTGGTGGAACTTGCTATAAAAATGACAGCAGTACTCTGACCTATGCTCAAATTGTTCTTAGTCCATGGATTCAGTCAGTGAACTGGAACAGTTTAAGAGTTGGAAGTCTTGTTTCTGTTGACAAGCTTTTCAGCTTGATGCCTCAGATACACAGTATTTACCTGTTTACCATTTTAGAGATGACTGCCTCCAAGGAGCAAAAATAATGATTCAACCCTTCAGATAAAAGTGTGAAACCCTCTTTAAATAAAATAAATTGTACATTTCTTGGTGATATAAGTCATCTAAAGTGAATCAAGAAAATATGCTCAATCATGAACAGCTATTTCACTTTATAATAGGATTCTTATAGAAATTCTTTGAACTTGAAGCAAAATGCGATAAAGACAGTGTTACATATAAAAAAATTAAAGGTATTGTGGAAGCCCTTAGGAAAGCATTCGTCAAGCAAATTTAAAATCTAGAGATTCAGACTTATTTTTTGTTTTTACTCCTTGATACATTTAAATATATCAGCTTTCTCTGTACACATTTATAAATCAATATGCATTATTAAATATCTAGTAGCTCTCTGTGCCACACAGTTTAGAACTTTATGGAAATCATAATTGTTGTTATTGCGGTTTCTGTGTCTTTTGTCTTAGATAAAACAGTGCATCAGTGATTATTATTATTGTCCTATTCCTTTGATTCTTAATAGTGAAAATTTTTCTTTAAATATTCATTTTCTCACTGAATGAATGAATGAATTACTTTTAAAAATTCGATATGTTATTAAATTTGGAGGGGAAAGAAGTTTTGAATTGCCTGGAAGGAAGATTGTGTTTTGGTAATTATAAAATGATATTTACAATAAATATTGCAAAAGTTGATATATTCTGTTGAGTTTTGTTCATTTCCATTAACAGTAATTGCATATAGGAAATCTTCTTTTAGACTCCTCTCTAAAATAACATAAGGGCATGTAGTCTATATTTTAGTACTACAGGAGACTTTAGGTTTAAAATAGTCCTATTCACTTTATTCTACAAGAAAGGAAATTAAGACTGGAATAATTAAATCATTTGCTCAAGTTCACAGTTCATTAATAGGAAATGGAATAAAATTAAATATTGACTCCTTTTGTATGCATTTTAACTATCCCAAACGGTCCCATTTAGGGAAATTTATAAAAATGAATCCTGTCTCTTCTCAATTCTTCTTCTCCTTTCCACTTTTTTTTTTCACCTTGATCTATATCTTGCAGACCTGAACTTCAAGGATTATGTCAAAGAAAGTTCCCTGTGCAGTATGGTATGTGTGCGTGTTTAATGCTGTCTTGATCCAGGTTAGAGGTCCTGATAAAGAGACCAGCCAGTTCCTCTTTGAGCAGCTGATTAAGTTCACACACCAACCACATCACTGATTGACCACTATGCAACTACCCTCATTGCCAGGGGGCCAGATACCAGATAAGTAGGGACAGAACCTGTGAAATTATTCAAAATTAGCCAATCCACAGAGACCCCAGGAAACACACCTAACTATACCATACATAAGCTGTATGTATAGCATATACTATGCATAAGCTGTCCCTACAATTTCAGCTTGTGTTATCCTATACCTAAGTAAAACCATCTGTGTGGCTCTGTTTGGCATCCTCTTTTGTTTGTTTAGCACTATAAATAACCAAGAGCTTGGCTTTTCGTCTATAGAAGTGCCATGTGTTGTGTCCTGTCATCAAAGGAATCTTTAAAAGGTATAAAAACACTATGCCCTCTGACTTTATTTTCTTCAGAATAGATAATGGGCAGGAGAACAGAGGGTGGGAGGAGAAGCTCCTTCTTCAGTAGAATAGCCTCAGAAGTGGCTGTGTTTCTCTATCCAAGGGCACAGCTCCTGTGAGGTGGCCTTTTCCTAGAGCTGCAAGTTTCACTGGGTTCCATTCACCAGTTATCATCCTAGACCTTTTAGGAGCAAAGTAGGTATTTTCTTCCTGGTTCACCATACCTAATTTCCTTCCTTTAATATAGCAAGTAGTTTTTGGTGAAAGTTTCCCTCATTGCATTTTACTTAATCATTACTTTGAGATTGTTATTTGTTTCCTATGTCTACCCTGACTGATATGATTGCTGCCAGGCAAATAGAAATTGCAATCATATTTGTCTGGATTATAGTTTCCCAACAAGTATCCTTGTTTCTGCTCTTTTACAAGTTCTTCTCAATGGAGAAGCCATAGTATTCTTTTAAAACACATCTTGGATCATATTATTCCTCTGCTGAAAGACTTCTAGTGGCTTTCCATTTTGCTAAGAGTCATTTTTTAAAAATCTTTAAATGAAATTGACCCTATTCTCACTCTGATATTAGCTCCCAGTATTATTTTTCCATTACTTAACCCACTCAAAAAATACTTGCCTGCTTGCCAATGTGCTTACACATTATCAACCCCAGAAAACAACTCCAGATTAACTCCTTAATATGTAGGCATCTTTTAACTTCAGGGAAAAAAATTACTTGTATAAATATTTAAGAGAATAAAATCAATTCCATTAATTGTTTTTCTTTTAAAGAATCAATGAATATATACAATTTCAATTATTTATCATGTTTGTTATGTTTAAGAGAATTTGTACTATTGGAATAATAGTTCAGACTTTTAATTATATTTACAATAAATAATTGTGTGACTGGATTATATTTTTTTAATTTGAATTTGTGTTTGTTTCAAGTTTTTATTTAAATTCCAGTTCATTAATATATAGTGTAATATTAGTTTCAGGAGTAGAATTTAGTGATTTGTCACTTACATATAACACCCAGTGCTCATCACAAAAAATGCCTTTCTTAATACCCATCACCCATTTAACCCATCCCACTCCCCACCTCCCCTCCAGCAACACTTAACCCTCTTATACTATTGGTGGGAATGCAAACTGGTGCAGCCATTCTGGAAAACAGTATGGGGGTTCCTCAAAAAGTTGAAAATAGAGCTACCCTACAACCCAGCAATTACACTACTAGGTATTTACTCAAAGGATACAAACATAGTGATATGAAGGGGCACCTGTACCCCAATGTTTTAGCAGAAATGTCCACAATAGCCAAACTATGGAAAAAGCCCAGGTTATTAGTATTTGCTAGACAGCAGGACAGGCAGAAATGTAGATCATTCCTCATATTTCCCCAATGAAACAAAAGCCTCCAGTCATATGGCTACTGACTTTTATTCATTTCCATGGGATTCTCTTCCTCTGGCTGGACTTCCTCAGAATTAAAATCTTAACTGTCTACTCTTCTCAGACCATCTCCTTTATGATTTTTTTTCTTGTATTCTTATAACTTCATCTACCACAGCATGCAGATTAATCTAAGACCTCTGTCGTGCACTTCTGATTACTTTATTAACTTTTTCAGCCTTCCAATATTCAATGCCTGGTATGTATGAAGCAGTATATTAGGCATAAGGCATAGAAAGATGAATTAAGATACAGTTCATATTTCCAGTAAGCTTATAGTTTATTTAGAGAAATAAATTATTTTAAAATAATAAATAGTTGTGATGATAGATACCTGTATAAGGTATAATAAAGGCACAAAAGTAGAGTTGATGAGTTCTTCCAAGAAGAAGAACAATAAAGAATGTTTTCATTTATGTTTTTAAAGATTTATTTATTCTTTTGAGAAAGAGAGAGAGCACATGTGTGCATGTGTGCAAACAGGGGAGCAGCAAAGGGAGAGGGAAAGCATATCAAGCAGACTCCCTGATGAGCATGGAGCCCATATGCGGCTTGATCTCATGACCCTGAGATCTTGACCTGAGCTGAAATCAAAAGTCTGATGTTTAACTGACCGAGTCGCCCAGGTGCCCCAAGAATGGTTTTTACAAGGTGGTGACGATCAGGGCGCCTGGGTGGCTTAGTAGGTTAAAGCCTCTGCCTTTGGCTCAGGTCATGATCCCAGGGTCCTAGGATCGAGCCCCACATCAGGCTCTTTGCTCAGCAGGGAGCCTGCTTCCACCTCTCTCTGCCTGCCTCTCTGCCTACTTGTGATCTCTCTCTCTCTGTCAAATAAATAAATAAAATCTTTAAAAAAAAAAAAAGGTGGTGATGATGGACTTGAGTTCTAAATGATGGCTTCCTTTTGTTCCCAGGTTGTTTAATTGGGTAGAGATACTAACTGACCTTCCTGGATCCATTCTGAACACTTTTCAACTCACAGTTCACACAGGAATCAGACTGCTCTTTTTCAAGAATGGAATTTTGATCATATCATTTCTCAATTTGTCACCCTTCAATGATGCCTATTGCTTTCTAAAAACATAACGGGAGGTACAATGACCACATGACTTGTCATAGCTGTTTTCTCATACTCACATCATCCCTCTCCATCCTACCTCATTTCAGAAATACTTTTATTACCTGTAATGTGACCAGGTCTTCTTCCTTGTGAACAGAGTGCTCTCCTCTGTCTCCATTGCGTAGCTAACTGCAGTATATCCTCATGGCACAACTTAAACGCTGGTTCCTCAGAGAACCCTTCTATGACTCCCTAGGTAATGTCAACCTTCTTTATGCTCTAATAGCATAACTAATTTTTTCTTGAAAGAAATTATTTCTATTGTCATCCAATACTTGTAGTGATCACCTCATTTTGGTCTTTTATTCCCTATGCTATGTTCCACAAGGCACAGGTGATACGGGCATTGTATGTTGTTCAACACACAATTCTATATATGATGTGTACTAGGCACTCATTAAATGTTGATTGAAATCAAGAAGGACAAAAATCATCAAAACTTTATATTCACCATTCCATGAGTCCTTTAACTATTAATGAAACAGACATTTTAATAGTGACCTTCAGAATATGTAAAATAATCCAGTAAAGAAGTGTATGGAAGGGGCACTTAGGTGGCTTAGTTGGTTAAGTTTCTGACGCACAGTTTCAGCTCAGGTCATGATCTCTGGGTCATGGGATTGAGCCCCATGTTGGGCTCACACTCAGCACAGAGTATGCTTGAGATTTCCTCTCCCTTTCTCTGCCCCTCACCCTGCTCATGCTCTCTATCTCTCAAATAAATAAGATCTCTTAAAAAAGAATTTTATGTAACATATATATACATAAGCATAAGCACATGAACATTTATCAGTATTCTATTGAGTGATATAAAATGGAGGAGAAAGTTCCAAATTTGAGTAGTTGGTAATATTTAATCATATCTTGTATTCACTTTACTAAAGAGAAAGTGTTCTGTCAATTCTTTGTAAACATTACAACATTACATGAACATTTTTAAACATTAGAGAAGTTGAAGTACTTCATTATTTATTGTGCTAGAATGTATACAGACATAAAATAGTAAATTATTCTATTGATGGACAAGAATTAAAAGAACTTTTATGATTTTTTTCATTAGTTATACTACTATAGGCTTACCAATAGATCATAAAGCTTCAGAGATTGAAAAAACGAGTATCGTATCTATCATAAAACCAATGCAAATTAAATAATTATGTCTTTACTGCTCATGGACAATGCTTCTAGAAAGGTGGAAATATGAATATGAATTTATTTACAAATGTATTTTTACTTGGAGCAATGATAGTCCTTCCTCAAATATATATGTATATAATAGAGCATAGTATAGAGGCAGAATAATATTCTTACTACAAGTCCAAAGTTTGGAATTACATTGCCCTCAAACAACTAGGTCTATCACATAATAACTCTGTGACCTTGGTTAAATTACTCTAACCTCTCCTATTCCAGATTACTTATCTATAAAATCTTGATAAATAAAAGAACCTACTTCATATGGTTCATTAGTTCACCTAATGGGCTAACCAATGATAAGAATTTAGCACAACTCCTAACACATAGTATTTAAATGTTAGCTATTATTAATTTCACTGTCTATTTGGTAGTATATGTAATAAAATACATATCTTCAATGAACCAGATTTCACACAATACAAATAGAAATAGGAGAAAACCTAAATGACTTTGAGCGTGGTGATGGCGTTTTAGAAATAATACCAAAGATATGATGATGTGATTCATTAAAGAAATAATTGATAAGCTGGTCTTCCTTCCTTTATATATATATATATGTATATATGTATATACATATATACATATATATTATGTATAATATATTATATATATATAATTTCTTCTCTGTGAAAGACATAGTAAAGAGAATGAGAAGGCAAGCCACAGACTGGCAAAATTATTTGAAAAAGACACATCTGATAAAGGGCTGTTATACAAAATGTATAAAGAACTCTGAAAAAAAAACTCAACAATAGGAATTCAATCTGAGGGGCATCGGGGTGGCTCAGTTGGTTTAACGTCTGCCTTTGGCTCAGGTCATGATCCTAGGGTCCTGGGATCAAATTCCGCATTGGACTCCTTGCTCAGTGGGGAGCCTGTTTCTCCCTTTCCCACTCACCCTTCTTGTGCTCTCTCTCGCTCTCTCTCTCTCTCTCTGTCAAATAAATAAATAAAATATTTTTTAAAAATTCAAAATGGGCCAAAGACCTTAACATACATCTACCAAAGAAAATATACAGATGGCAAATTGGCATGTGAAAAGATGCTGCAGATCAGATGTCATTAGGATAATGTAAATTAAAACAATGAGATATCACTACATGCTTATTAGAATGAACAAAATCTGAAACGGTAACAACACAAAACTCTGTTATGCATGTGGAGTAACAAGAGCTCTTACTCATTGCTGGTAGGAATACAAAATGGTACAGCCACACTGGAAGACAGTTGGGCAGTATTTTACCATACTCAACCATACTCTTACCATATGGTCCAGTAACCACAGTCCTTGTAATTCACCTAAAGTAGTTGAAAACTTATGTACACACAAAAACCTGCACATGGATACTGATAGCAGTTTAATTCATAACTGCCAGAAGTAACCATATGTCCTCCAGGAGGTAAATGGATACATAAACTGTGGTCCATCCAGACTATGGAATGTTATTTAACTTTAAAAGGAAATGAACATATTTCCAAGCATGGAAATATGTGGAGGAAACTTAAATGCATATTTCTAAGTGAAGGAAGCCAACCTGAAAAGCTATGTATTATAGGATTCCAAGTATATGGCATTCCGGAAAAGGCAAAATATGGAGACAGCAAAAAGATCAATGGTTGTTGGAGAGGTGTAGGGGATTGGAATGATTAGACAGAACACAGCGTTTTTAGGGTAGGAAAAATACCCTATCATACATACCATAGTAATGGATACATGTCATTATACATTTGTCCAAACCATAGAATATTCAGTACCAAGAATGATCCATAATGTGAACTACATTCTGAGTGATTATGATGTGTCAATGTAGGTAACAGATATACTGATGTGGTGGGGAATGTTGATAATGAGGTAGCCTGTTGCATGTGTGCGGGCAAGGGAAATCCCTCAATTTTGCTGTCAATCTAAAACTTCCCTAAAATAATAATAAAGTACTATTTAAAAAAAAAAAGAAAGAAAATACAGATCTTAGTTTCCTGACTAGTGGTGAGCCAATTAAACTATGTATTTTAAATCTTTTGCTTTAAAAAAGATGTCAACTATGAACTCACAGTCATTAAAATTACAAAATCTGTTGAAAATCCATCTTTTCCTCCTTTTATGCCTAAGTTCTAGAAATGGGGACTTTTTTTTGCATGCTCTCATTATGTTTACTTTAACCTCTTCTAGAAGCTTTAGTCCACACAAATAAAAGAAGAAGCAGAGATAAAAAGGACAATTATTAGATATAAGAATATGACATCACAATTGTTTGTTAATTAGGAGTAACTACTTATTATATCGGAGGTCAACAAAAAACTGAACTAATTAAAGAGTTCAGTAAAATAGTTAAGTTAAAAAAATAGCTTCCCTTTATAACATACATACACACAAACACAGAAAAAACGCCATTCATGATAACTACACATAAAATACTAGAGATGTCCTGTAAGTCTATACAGACAGGAGGAAGACTTTCTTTTAATTGAGTTTTACTAGTTTGGGGAAAATTCTCTTATCCCATAAAGAGTGAAATATTTTGAAAATGAGAAGTTAAGCAACTGAAGATTATTTTACCAAGACCCTTCTGGGGGAAACAATTGGAAAAACAACAAGCCAAGTAATAAAAAAAACAAAAAATAAATAAAAATAACTTTAGAATTAAAGAGAAAACAAAAAGGCATATAAGAAAACTAAGTCAGGTGTCTACTAAAGTGGGAAAACAAAAGATGATTTTACACCCGCAATGTTTCTTTATTTTTCTTCGGTAAAGAACCAGATAATTAGTTCCAAAGGCATATAAGAAAGCTAAGTCAGATGTCTACTAACGTAGGAAAACACAGGATGGTTTTACACTGATAATAAATATTTCTTTATGTTTCTCAGTAAAGAACCAGGTAATCAGTTCCATTAATAAATCTAGAATTGGTGAAGTTTGTGTTTAAAGACTGACTTAACAATAACCAAATTCTCAACATAGTGAAGCATATCAGAAATTGTTTATTATTTTGTCATGATAAATTTTCTGGGGGAGTCAATGGCACTAAAATGGTAAGAGCCATGAAATTAAATCAAGATGGGGCACCTGGGTGACTCAGTTGGTTAAGCATTTGCCTTCTGCTCAGTTCATGATCTCAGGGTCCTGGGAACAAGCCCTGCTCAGCGGGGAGTCTGCTTCTCCCTCTGTCCCTCCCCACACTTGCTCTCTCTTTCTCTAAAATGAATAAAATCTTTAAAAAAATAAATTAAATCAAGAAAAGTATATTAGTAAAATGAATGATATCAAACTCAAAGGACATGCTCAACATTTACTTTATGGAATACAGAAAATTATACCCAAAGGATCACTCTCCCAATAGAAATCACTAAATTTATCTCATCATATTTTTTCTCTCTTAGAAATTGTATAAAAGTGCAGTTTTCTTTGAAGCAGTTTGTGAAACTATAATTGACTTAGTTTATACTTTATTTTTTAAAAAGTCTATTGCACAGATTGTAGTGGGTACGAAAATGCCCCCCTAAAATTCCACATCCTAATCCCTAAAACCTATGAATATGTTATGTTATATGCCAATGGGGGATTAAGATTGCTAATCATCTGACCTTTAAAGTAAGGAGATCACTCTGGATTATCCAGGTAGACTCAATGCAATTACAAAAATCCTGAAAAGTATAAGAAGTAGGCAGAAATAGAGTAAGTGCTAGTGATATTAATGTAAGAAAGACTCCACCAAACACCTAAGGCTTTGAAGATGGAAGGGAGCCACTAGCTGGAAAAGGCAAGGGAATGAATTCCACCTAGAGGCTCTAGAAAGAAACTTAGTCCTGAGTTTCTTGCTTTTAGTCCAGTGAAAATTACATCAGATTTCTGGCCTACAGAACTTTAAGATAATAAATTCATGTGTTATAAACCTCTTAAGTGTGTGGTAATTTGCTTCAGCAGCAGTAGGAATCCAGTATACACATGTGTTTAGCCTCCAGGTTCCCAGGAATCTGTCAGAGCTTTCAAACTCCCCTGTGGACATCCTGTTCCTCTGATCTTCCTTTAAAATTTTTCATTGAGCCCTTGTATTCCCTAGTTGTTACTGCAGCCAGATGTGATGTGCAATAGTTGCAGTTGATATATTTTCTAGCTAATTCTCTGGGAATAGAAGTTGTCCTGTGGAGTGAGCTCCTTATAAGGTCAAACGATGAAAACTTCCTGCAAATAATGTTGCTTTTCTAGAGAGCTGCAAAACTAGTCAGAGTGGCATTGTTCTGGGAATAGGGCTTTCACTGAAACGATAAAGTTGACATCAGTGATGCTGGTTTTCACAGTTGCTGTGGTTGCAAGGTTACTGGTATTTAAGGATATCATGGAACTGGGGAGAGAAGAAATGAGACTAGGATATGTACGATGTCATAAAATCCTAATGTTCAGCAGTTCTGCAGTTTCTCTTCAATAAACAGTTTGCAAATTTGGTTAATTTCCATAGTTCTGTAGTTGATACTGACAATTCCTCAGTATTTTTGTCATTTAATTGGATTATTTGTCTTTTGGGTATTGAATTGTATAATTTATTTATATGTTTTGGATACTAATTCATCATCAGATATTTCATTTCACACATATCTTCCCCCATTCAGTAGGTTGTCTTTTAGTTTTGTTGATTGTTTCCTTCACTCTGCAGAAGCTTTTTATTTTGATATAGTCCAAATAGTTTATTTTTGCTTTTATTTCCCTTGAAATTGGCATGATTTTTTAAAAGATAAATTACCAGACAAATATGTTTCACGCTTTAGGAGGGATACATCCATGTGTAAAATAATATAATAAAATCCAAGGGAATAGTGAGTGTATATATTTTGGGTGGGGATAGGGCAAAAGTATTCAATTTCCTCTGCTTTGGGTTACTTTTGTAGATAAATAAGTTACAGAAACATTATATCTATTTATATTCAATCACTTAGATATATAGAACTTTCACTCCATCGTCTTCCTAGTCTTTCAACCTTACAATTATTTGATCATCTCAAAATCTCTCTCATGTTCACTATCTACCTGTTTGTTTCATCCATAGCATTCCAACAATTCCAGATAATTTGTGCTCAATAAAGTATTGTCGTATGAGAAATAATGTGAGAAAAGTATCTCAGCCCATTCTCTTCAGGTTATAACACCATTTCAAAGGTGAAAAATTAAGAACTTTAAAGCTCATAGTATCTTATTCTTACTCGAGTGATATGTAATATGAAACACTTTCTACTTTTTGGTTTAAGAAGACAATTGTAAATAATTGAATTGAATTTTTTAATGATAAGTCAGCTAAAGGTTTTTTATTCATATTTATGTAAAATAGAATTTTCATTTTTATATACATATCTAGAGTCTAGTGCAGAAATTGTGTGTCATATAAATTTATTATTATTTGCTTCTATTATTTGCTAATTTTATTTTGATCATTACATAATGCACATCCTAAAAATAAAATTTGAACTTTTAAAGTAACATAGACTCAAATATACATATAAAATAAAATGTCTTTTTGTTTGTACTCCAAATTATATCTCAGATCTATTAACGTCTTTTAAATTTCACTGCCACTTCTTTAGCCTCTGTTATTATTTCTTCCCGGATGAGAGACTATCCCTCCTGCTCCTTTCTAATACATCTGCACGCAGAAGTCTGAATCATTGTTCTAAATTTTAAATTGATTATCTTATTTAAGCATTGTAATGCCTTCCAATTGCTCTTAAAATCACATCTATAATTCTGGAAGTCATGAATCATTCCCCTTCCTTCCTCCCTGACCTCATCCTGTGCCATGCCTCCTCTGGATTAGTATACTCCCAGTAGTACTGCCCTTCTTACAATTTGTTCAACACTGAAGATCCACTCAACGCTGAGTCTGTGTTAACACAATTCATCACCTGGAACTTCCTTCATCACCTTAACTATTGTTCTCTTTCAGTGATGAATGCCTTCCAATTTTACCTGCCCCATTTTTCTTTCATAGTTCTGTCTACTTTATAGCACCTACTAAGATGCGTAATCATATATCTATGTGTCTTTATGGCTTAACATTTTTTTCTACCAATGCTTCATGGAAGTAAATTTTGTCTGTTTTGCTCACTGTTGTGCCCCAGGAACTAATGCAGCATTTGGCAAATAGGCTTGTTGAATGACTAAAAGTATGAATAAAGAAATTAATGACAACTTACATGATCCCTTCTTCTGTTGTACCTTTTTACAAAGACTACCAATTACTTTTCTCTTAAGTGAATCAATCATTTTCTCTCTGTCTCTGTCTCTCTCTTTTCTTTCTTTATTTTTTTTTGGAGTTTCTATTCTATATCTCCTCTAATGAATTTTTCATAAACTTCACATTTTTATTTTAATTAAAAATCAAAAACAATAAAGAAAAACCCATCTTTTTGCACTATTCACTAATAAATATCATATCTTTTATGATATCCCGGCTTAAGAAAACTTAAAGCTCAACTAAAGCTTTCATTGAGTTTCACTCTCTAAACTAAGCTTCTAGGCTTTATACATTTCCTCTGAGTATTTCTATATTGGAGATTGTTTTCTTCCATCTCCATCTATAGAAATCTGACCTTTTCTTTGATGTCACTCCCAAATACAACTTTATAAAATTCTTGTCACTACAGAAAAAAGTTATTTCTCAGTAATTTATTCATTATATTTTTACCTGTGTAAATACATCTTACATCTTCAATTACCCAATAAAATGTGTCTTCTTGTTCTTGTAATAAAAGAAAATATTCTGAATCCAAAAATATTTTATAGTGGTTGAAGGCTTTGACACAAAAGAACCACAGCAAACTTTAATTATATTTTTCAAACATCTCTCCTCAAAGTCCTATAGTCAAAGAATTTAGTGAAAATATTTCTTGCCCTGGTCAATTTGCTTGTTTACTTTCTTTTCTTTTTTTTAAAAAATTAAGATACAATTAACATATCACATTATATTGTTATATGTGTACAACATAATGATTCAATATTTGTATATATTGCAAAACAATCACCACGATATGTGTAGTTAACATCCATCACAGCACATAGTTACTTTTTTTTCCCCTCACAATAAGAACTTTTAAGATCTACTCTCCTGGCAATTTTCAAAATAAAATACGTCATTACTAACTATAGTCACCATGCTGTGCATTACATCCCAGAACCTGTTTGTTTTATATCTTTTTTTTATTTGAGGCCTTATTACACAGTCCAATTATCTTGTCATGATTTTATCACCTGTTTAAAGATTTTGAGAAGTATAGGCAGTGTCTTTCTCTATGGACTGTTAAATTGCTATGTAGATATGTGGATAAATGCCCAACTCTATTACTCAGAACAAAAGTGGATCTCATCATTTTTCTTCAAGCCCTTTGTTCAACATCAAACCAAACCTGTAGGAGTAGTAACAGTCCAAAAATATTTTAATGAATCATTAGAATTTAGTTTTTCCAGGGCGCGTGGGTGGCTCAGTGGGTTAAAGGCTCTGCTTTCGGCTCAGGTTATGATCTCAGCGTCCTGGGATCGAGGCCCGCATCGGGCTCTCTGCTCAGCAGGGAGCCTGCTTCCCTCTCTCCCTGTCTCTCTGCCTGTCTCTCTGCCTACTTGTAATCTCTCTCTCTGTGTCAAATAAATAAATAAAATCTTTAAAAAAAAAAGAATTTAGTTTTTCCAAATAATTTATACTTATAAATTATATATATATGATATATAAAAATATATATAATATATAAAGTATAACATATATACTTATGCACTTAAAACTCACAAACTTACCTATTAGAATTCTTTTTTTTTCAAGAAAGAAATTTTTGATCCAATATCATGTATAGAGAAAATATGAGAGTATTTACTACTGAAACCTACATTAGAAAAATCAAATTTACCCAAGGGAATACTTAATTCAAAAATCTTATTAAATTCCTTTCACATAATATTCTATGTGTATACAAGAATAGATATACTCAAACCTCCAAAAAAATGAGTTTCAGAATGTACTTATAATAGTTAGTCTTGCTTGAGTTGTTTTGGAAATTAATGTTGTTGTTATTCGTGTCTTATATGATGAAATTTGTTAATGTGATCTTAAAAACATAGTGATGCATAAGCTATATCCTCAACAATAAGACTCTGTACTGATAAGGTTAAAGACCAGAGAATATTATGTTTTCCACTAAGTTACAACTTTCTAACAAAACTAACACTACTAAAACACTAGTACACTGTTACTACTGTAATACAGAATTCACTGCATTTATTCTAAAGTTAAATAACATTAATTCCTTATGACTGCAATATTTCTTCTGTCTTGTCAATCCTACCCATTAGGAGCACATTTATCTCCATAGATGGGGGCTTTGGTCATAGTATGACATCACTAAAAACACTTGTTTGAATTTCAAATCCCTTTAGGAAAAAAAATGATAGCATCCCTAGAGAAAAAAAGGTATAAAGTTTTCCTGATAGTACCACCCCACCCACACACAAAATCAATCAAATATTGCATTGCTACCTTTTATTTGTTGCATGTTCCTTCTCTTTGAAAATATTACTTTTGCCTTTGCAAAATATTTTTATTTATCATTTTTCTTTCAAATGAGAATCCTTCTGCATCACGGCTTACTGTAACATTTCACCCAACTTCCAGAGGAAAATACCCTAAATATGCCAATCTTTACATATTGTTTTTATTGATGTTGAAAGAAAATAAGACTTGCACTTCTGAAGTCCTTGAAAATTTATTCAGTCTGTCTCTTATGACACATGCCACATTCTGCCTCGTTTTTTCAGTATATGTTCTCCGGATAATCTTTCCCATTGGATAAGTGCCATGTTAACTTGAAGACTATATTTCATGTTTATATACCTTCTACTACATTGTACATAAAATTTCTTTATAAATGTTTATTGAATGAAGGTAGAGCAATATAAACACTTTCATAAAATTAGTCATATGGTATATAAGCCATAATTTCTTTTCCATTACCTTTTAATTATACAAGCGTATCTCTGTTGAATTAATAAGTCTGAGCATATTTAAATTAAGTCAAATAGGGGCGCCTGGGTGGCTCAGTGGGTTAAGCCTCTACCTTCGGCTCAGGTCACAATCTCAGGGTCCTGGGATTGAACCCCACATTGGGATCCCTGCTCAGAGGGGAACCTGCTTCCTCCTCTCTCTCTGCCTGCCTCTATGCCTACTTGTAATCTCTCATTCTGCCAATTAAAAATAAATAAAATCTTTAAAATAAATTAATTAATTAAGTCAAATATTTCTTAGTTCATACAAGGCTCCTCAGTCCTCTCAGTGGTGTTTGGGTTTCAAATAACATAGCACCATATTAAAACTGCCTTAAAAAATTCAAATAGGTGATACTTCACTTACGAAAACTATGCTCTGAGGCATTCTGTGGTTTGGTGAAACAGTTTAATGATATCCTGGCTTCATTTGGACTTCTGTATGATTTCTTGGCATTCTCTTTGTCTCATGGCCGTAAGATAACTGTAAAGAGGAAACATCTTCCAAACCCTCATAGTATAGTGTTGAAAGCAAAAGTTTTCAGAGAAAGGGAAAGAGAAAGTATCTTTATTTATTCTTCCAAAAAGAGAGTAAAGTGTTTCCATAAAACTCTTTGGCAAAATTTCCATGTTACTAGATAGAGCTGGTCCAAACACCCAACTCTAGAATAATCATTTGCAAAGGAAAACATTTAGGCACTTAAAACTAATTGAAAACAATCGTTACTCATCTCCTAATGCATATTGCTATCCAAAGAAAAGTGGGATTTCCTAAAGTAAAGAATAAGGGATGTCTGTTAGATACAAAACTAACCATGCTGCCACAGTGTAGGACCTGTCACTGAGACTGGACTCCCTGTATTATTACTTCCGCTTTAGATTTACCTCTGCTTGCATATTCAAACCAGCAAAAACAAACAAACAAACAAACCACCTAGCAAACAAAAACAAACCAAAACAACTGAATAAAAAACCCAAACAGTCAGCCAAACAAGTTTAATATTGCATGAGTTCCTTTTCCATGTGTGTTTCCTCTTTCTTATTTGAGTTGAAACACACAAGTATACACACAATAGTGCGTGATGATGTTTATCTGTACTGAATGCATTATATTTATTCCTTCTCACATGACCCTATACTTCATGTGAACTTCTAGGATGGTCTTCTTCATGTTGCTTTATGATATATTCATATACCTTGCTTCTTCAGTAGAATATACGTTTTTAAATGTCAGGAATGCCTTTGTATATTTTCTATATTCTTGCAGCCTTTGATTATACCTGATTTATAGGGAATGGGTAAACGAGAGAGGGATGATGAAGTAGAGGATGGATGAATGAATAAATGTCCTGTCATATTCTGTTTTCTCAGTTTCGATCATTTTTTCTTATTGGTGATGACTTTCAATAGTACTCTTTCCATCTTATTCTTAATTACTAACTAGTTACACTCTCAATTAGTTTCCTCTTTATGGTGTGAAAAATAATTAAAAGAAACCTTGTTTAGAATCGAATGGAGATGCCACCAAATGGAGCTCCCTGGCCCTACCACTTGTCTGTCAAATGTAGACTCCACAGGAAGAGCTATACTTTGCAAGTTGATAGTACTTCAGGTACTACTTTACTACCTCAGCAGGAAGTAGAAAGGTTTTTCTCCCTTCCAGGCAATAGCACAGCCAACGAGAAACTGTCCACAGCACCAGTAAAAAACCACTATACTTCAAACCCCCAGTTTACTCCAGTGGACTTTTTATTTGCAACAGCTCTCTCAATTCCCCCTTTCCTCTATAAAACTTTGTCCCTTTCCTTTGTTCTCTGGACTCACCTCGTTTTACCATAGCTCGCTTGTCCTGAATTGCAGTTATCTGCTATTCCCAAATAACTCTACTTTTGCTGGAAAAATAGCTAGCAGTTTTATTTTTAAGGCTAACAATGGCTACAAATTCCCTACAATTATTTTAATTGGGTGACCAGACAGAGATTTCTTGGTTTTGAGTCTTAAAATGAGATAAGATAGATTATCTACCCAATTCAATAATGAGCTTAAGATTATGAAATATAGGGCGCCTGGGTGGCTCAGTGGGTTAAAGCCTCTGCTTTCGGCTCAGGTCATGATCTCAG
>LNAC01000142.1:2531266-2714745 GCA_002007465.1 Ailurus styani | reverse complement strand
CTCTCTGCCTGCCTCTCTGCCTACTTGTAATCTCTCTGTGTGTGTCAAATAAATAAATAAAATCTTTTAAAAAAAAGATTATGAAATATAAATCCTTTGTGATGGCTTTGTATGTTGAAAAGTGATTAGCATGGTGTTTTTTTTTTAAAGATTTTATTTATTTATTTGACACAGAGAGAGAGATTACAAGTAGGCAGAAAGGCAGGCAGAGGGAGAGGAGGAAGCAGGCTCCCTGCCGAGCAGAGAGCCCGATGCGGGCCTCTATCCCAGGACCCTGAGATCATGACCTGAGCCAAAGGCAGAGGCTTTAACCCACTGAGCCACCCAGGCGCCCAACATGGTGTTTTCTTAGTATGTCATTTTAGCTAAAGTGAACCTATATTCTTAGAATTCTGTATGGTACCAAGTTAGTATTGGTCACAAGAGACATTTGCATGACATTTTTAAAAAAATATTNTTCTGTATGGTACCAAGTTAGTATTGGTCACAAGAGACATTTGCATGACATTTTTAAAAAAAATATTTTTATTTATTTATTTGACAGAGAGAGAGATTACAAGTAGGCAGAGTGGCAGGCAGAGAGAGAGGAGGAAGCAGAACTTCCGCAGATCAAGCGGAACTTGATCCCAGGACCCTGAGATCATGACCTGAGCTGAAGGCAGAGGCTTTAACCCACTGAGCCACCCAGGTGCCCCTGCATGACATTTATTAAACAGAGGTGTGTTAGCAGCCATTTTTACATTGCGAAGGTGTTTGTAGGCAATATAGACTTTTGAATCTCATGTATGTTGTGAATGAATAACTGGTTCATCTGGCTGGTGTCATGCAACAAGCAATCCATTTATTCTTTGTACTTTCATCTGATCTCATCTTTCAGCTTTTCCAAATGTTGGACCAGATGTAAATATAGCTCTGTATTAAAGGACTCTACTTTATCCCACAGAATAAGAGATGGATGTGGGGTTTGGTTTTCTTTGTGGGTTTCACTTTACTCTTGTTATTTCCAGTTTGTTCTTGCTCTCCCCCATTTCTTGCCCTCCTTCCCTTCTCAAGCATCAGCTCTAATGATTTCATTCACAATACTAGATGCAGAAGCAGCACACATAACACTTGATCAGATTACACAATTGTGCAAATTTTAATTCCTACAACCAATTTCTTAATGCATATCACATATAGTAATTCTTTTCTGATCAAACCCCAACTGTTGCAATTAAACAAGAGGTATTATAAATTCATGAATTTCAGAGATTAAACTGTTTTCTGGTTGCATTAATTTTAAGAGTCACTTTTTTGTCTTAAAAATGAAAAAATCAGGAAGCAAATCTTTCATAAAATTCATCAGAGCTGCTTAGAGAGACTCAGAACTGTCATGTCAAGATCCAGCACTGAGCAAAATGACAGGCAGCTTTCTACACAAAATGCTACAGTGCAGACTATAGCAGCTTTTCTTGGATAATAAGCAAATGCAGCTTTCATTTTCTTTCTGTACTTACTTCATATGTTTAATATTTCAAATAATAATTGACAGCATCACTTCTTTGTATTTACCACTCTATTATAAGCATATTTGTATCTGTATTATCAGTCCTGAGCACATGGTAGGTTCTCAAAAATATAAGTTGAATAAATGAATACTTTAGGAAGATACATTGAAAAAAAACTTCAACTTTACAAATGCTCCTATTACATGGATCTGACCACAGTACAGAAACAGAGTGACTGAAAGAAAAAAAAAAGTTCAAGGCAACAACAAATCTAGTATAAAAAGTAAGAGTTAAGAGACATTTATAATTCAGAACATATAATCTCTATATGAAAGTGAGCAGCATCGCTTGGCATCAGAGAAATACATACCAAAACCACAATGAGTGGTTTTGAACCTCACACCAGTCAGAATGGCTAACATTAATAATACAGGAAATAACGGATGTTGGCGAAGATGCGGAGAAAGGTGAACAGTCTTTAACTATTGGTGGGAATGCAAAATGGTGCAGCCACTCTGGAAAACAGCATGGAGTTTCCTCAAAAAGTTGAAAATAGAGCTACCCTACAACTCAGCATTTACACTACTAGGTATTTACCCAAAGGATTCAAACATAGTGATACGAAGGGGCACCTGTACCCCAATGTTTTAGCAGCAATGTCCACAATAGCCAAAATATGGGAAAAGCCCAGATGTCCATCGACAAGTGATTGGATAAAGAAGATGTCGTGTATACATAATGGAATATTATTCAGCCATCAAAAATTGAAATCCTACCATATGCAATGACATGGGTGGTACTAGAGTGTATTATGCTAAGTGAAGTAAGTCAATCAGAGAAAGACAATTATCATAAGATCTCACTCATATGTGGAATTTAAGAAGCAAAAGAGAGAATCTTAGGGGAAGAGAGGGAAAAATAAAACAAGACAAAATTAGAGAGGGAGACAAAGCATACGAAAGTCTTGATTCTAGGAAACAAACTGAAAGTTGCTGGAGGGGAGGGGACTGTGAGGATGGAGTAAGTGGGTGATGTGCTTTATTAAGGAGGATATTTGATGTAATGAGCATTGGGTGTTATATGCAACTGAAGAATCACTAAACTCTACCTCTAAAACTAATAATACACTATGTTAATAATTGAATTTAAATTAAAATAAAAAGAAAGTGAGAAAAGAGAGAGAGGGGGAAAGGAAGAGAGAGAAGGCCCAAAAGCTATATCTTTTTTCTTATTTTGACATGGATAAAATCTTTACTGATTCCTAATGAAGAAGGATTTAGTTATAATTCAGAGGAGTTTTATAATATATGTAGACAGAAAAATAGACTGATGGTAGAATATCAAATTAACAACAAAAAAATGATTTTTATTTTGACTTAAAGATTCTTTTGGGAACTATTATAAGTAGATTTCCAGAGGAGGTAGACTATAAATGGCCTTTGATGGCAAAATTGTGCTACATTATATAATGCTCATCTTATTCAAGGCACATTCTTTCTATACTGACATAAATTATTTTCTTTCCTAATTAAAACATCATTATTGTTTGAGATTTGGCCTGAACATCCATAAATCTGTAACATTTAGAACTTCTGCTTCATAAATGTTTAAATTACCCATATATCTCAGACCTTGTGTTTGGCTTTTACTGAAAATTAATTTATTAATTAGTTAATTAAAAAATACATCCAAGGGAGCCTGAAATACAGCATTATGAAAATCAGTATGTACAATTAATTCACCGTCTATCTGGGTTATAATATTTTCCAAAAATAACTGTTTTTTTTCCAGTCTATTAATCTAGAAGGTATGCTCTCTTTCACAGCAATATGTCTGTATTATTAGAATATTAGAATTCAAATGTATTTGTGTTAATTTTATATAGATTATAATTCTGTATAATTTGTAAATACACTAACATTTGAACTGAAACTAAATACATGTTTTAAGACCCAAAATAAATAAAGGAGATAAGGATTAAAGTGGTTTCTAATGACTAGAAGAAGTAGCCAATCTAGTATGAAAAGTGAGAAATTAATGGTTAATAACACATAAAAAATGAATAGATGACACATATAAGTTATAAATATTGCTTAGTACATCACGTAGAGATTCTGTCATCTGCAAAATCGTTAACTTGCCTAACTATTTAATAGTCACTGAAATACACAGGAGTGTTATTTGTTTTTGCATAACAGAAAGCCAGGAATGTACAGACCTTGCCAATGTCCTAAAATTCTAAGATCCATATATAGAAAAATGTTTCTACAGGTGAGGTCAAAGAGATAACTACGTATGTTTTCTTCTAGAAAGTTTATGGTTTCAAGTCTTATGTTTAGGTTTTAATCCATTTTGAGCTTATTTTTGTGTATGGTTTGAGAAAGTAGTCTAGTTTCATTCTTTTGCATGTAACTATCCAATTCTCCCGAGACTTTCTCCCATTGTATAGCCTTGCCTCCTTTGTCATAGATTTGTTGACCATATAATCATGGGTTTATTATCAGGATTTCTATTCAGTTCCATTGATCTATGTGTCTATTTTGTGCCAGTACCATAGTATTTATAAACATTTTTCTAGATATGTCTGCTTTGGCTAGGGAAATAAAAGCAAAATTAAACTATTGGGACTATACCAAAGTAAAAAGCTTTTGAACAACAAAGGAAACCATCAACAAAACAAAAGACAACCTACTGAATGGGGAAAGATACATTTTAATGATATATTTGATAAGGGGTTCACATTCAAAATATATAAAACTTATACAACCAAAATTACAAGGTGAGGATGTGAAAAAAAAGAAACCCTTGTGCACTGTTGGTAGGAATGCAAGCTGGTGCAGCCACTGTGGAAAACAGTATGGACATTCCTCAAAAAATTAAAAATAGAAATACCATATGATGTAGTAATTCTACTATTGGGTATTTACCCAGAGAAAACAAAAACTCAAGGTCAAAAAGTTATGTGTATTCCTATGTTTTTGCAGTATTATTTACAATAGCCAAGACATGGAAGCAGCCCAAGTATACATCAACAGACGAATGGATAAAGAAGTGGTAAACATATACAATGGCATATTACTCAGCTATTAAAAAAAATGAAATCTTGCTATTTTCAACAACATGGATGAATGTACATGTACAATCTAAGTGAAATAAGTCTGTCAGAGAAAGACAAGTACCATTTGATTTCACTCATATGTAGAATTTAAGAAACAGAACAAAGAAAAAAAGAGACAAAAAACAGACTCTTAAATATAGAGAACTGATGGTTGCCAGACGGGAGATAGGTGGGTGGATGGATAAAATAGGTAAAGGTGATTAAGAGTACACTTATGATGAACACTCAGTAATATACAGAATTGTTGACTCATTATCTTGTACACATAAAACTAATGTAACACTCTATGTTAATTATACTTGAGTTTAAAAATAAATCAATTTTTTAAAAAAACTGCAAACTAACTTTTCTTTGATTCACTCACTTTCCCTTCATGATAGCAAATGGTTGCTAAAGTTCCAAGTGTTATAAGCAAGCTCAATGAAAGAGGATGTGTTGATACAGAGTCAGCTTAATGTGGCACTTCCTGTGAGGAAAACATTAAAAAGAACTTTCCATAAGCCCAATAATCAAAGTTGAATTTCTTTGTGACAGGGGTCTCAGGAAGAACTTCCTAACCATGACTCAAAATTCACATGTAGTAGAGAATAGAGAAATTTGAAACAATTAAAAGACAAGAATAAAATTTTGCATACAGAAAAAAAAAAGCAAAGTCAAAAGACAAAACACTAACCAGAAGAAAATATTTGTAATAAATACCATGGAAAAGTTCTACAGCCCCTAATAGAACTATAAAAACATCAAGAAAAAGACCAAAATGTAATCAAAATGGAGCAGAAGACATGAACAGACACATTACAAAAGGATCTCAAAGGTACTCAAAGATGCTAATGTCATTCATAGTAAGCAAAATGCAATTTCAAATCATACCAAAATACCATTTCTCACCTATAAGTTTGGCCAATATATAGAAGCTTGATAACTCATTCTGTGGTTTAGTCTGTAGGGAAACTCAGTCTCCCATACTGCTGGTAGAATTTAAAATGGTGTAGCCTCAAAATAATAAAGTAAAATAAAATAAATAAAATAAATAAAATAAATGGTATAGCCTCATTGTTATTGTTAAATAACCAAATTAAACATTTTTTAAAAAAATTTGTAATTGCCTTTATCTTAACTGACCAATGTCCTCTGCCCATGTATGTGTTAGCTTTTTAAAAATTTTTATATGCTTCTTAAAATTTAAGCCCATTAAAAAGATATTTTTCTGCCAATATTTTTATAATGGTGTTATGTGACTGGCAGCAAAGTGACAGAGATATATGATTTTTTTAAAATGTTCATTAGATACTACTGATTTCCACTTAATAGGAGTAAATTTGCTATTGCTAAGGTTTTAAAATATAGCTAAATATAGAAAATGCTCCCTATAAATTGAACATTCAGAATTTGTCTTTGTTGAATAGTTACAGCCTGGATTATAAATGACTAAAGAAATTTTTAAAAGGACAAAGATAAAAGGAGAACTTAAAAGTTTTAACAAAACAATGAACCATTTTTAATATTTACCTGGCCTATATTTGTAAATGGACTAATGAAAAGACCTAAATACATCAAGTAAATGCTATAACTATCTATTATTTGTATCATTGGCATCTAGAAACATTATCTCTAGGTAATAAAAGTATCATTAAGATCTAAATTTCACACTATGTATTTTTTCATCACAATATTGAATGTAAAACTATATTAGCTGATATAAAAGGAAAGAAAAAAAACTTGCTTTAGACATACAATTTTATGTGCCCTAAATATAATATACTCATTTAAGTGAATAAATTCGATAAACTAGGTTTTTCCTGTTGCCTGAAATTCTTCAGTGGCTGGTTCTGGTTCTTAGGAGAAGGGGCAATGTTTACAACATGTTATAAGGTGTTCTTCCTCGACTTGCCCTTGAACACACTCTCACCTGAAACATTCCTGAATCTTGGCCAAGTATCTCCAAGAACTAAAAAGAGCCTTCTTTCAGGCTACAAACATGCTGTACTTTCTAACATCTGCTGGGTTTAATTTGCTGATATATGTGCTTGAAATGTTTCTTTTTTTCTACCTCCTACTTTGTTTCTACTCACATTTCAGTATGCATATCAACTGTCAATTTCACAGCACAATCTGCCCAGGCTTGTTAGGCTTACTTAGTTGAGTATCCTCTTGCTATATGCTCTCAGAGTCATCTTACTTGATCACCACAGCATCTATCAAAGCTAAGTCCTTTGCATTTAATCCATTTGCATTAATGTCCAGTGAATAGTGTTGGGTATGTTCTAAGTCAGTGATAGTTAGTGAACTTACAAATTAATTAATTGGAACAATTAATTAATTCTTACTTAAAACAACTTATTCAAATTATATTTAGGTTAAAGCATCCATAATATTTTTCCCAGATGCATTTAGCAAAACTGTAGTAATACAATTAATAAACTTAGAATTATATTAATTTGTTTATTATAGTTTCAAAAAATTAGATTTCTTTATGAAGAATACATATAAATATTAAAATTTCAATTTTAGAATAATTTGTTATCTCTTAACATATCATTTACATAAACACTCTAACATAAAAAATAATCTTTGAATATCTTTTTTTCTTGAAGCTATTTCCTTTTGTTTATTGCTTTTTTCCTTGCCTCTCCCTACATATGAAGCAGGATATTAAAATATTTTCAGAGACTAAGTCAAAATATTTTCTTGAAATTTTAATTTTCAAATAATTAAAGTTATTTGATAATAATTTTAGAAATAAAATAAAAACGTACAATTTCTCTCTTATATTTATAAATGTAGGGTATATCCAAGAGTGAAAATAAGGTAAATATTGTAGTAAAATTATTTAACAGATGTTATTTTTATTTTTTAAATCGAAGAAATAAACTATTGCTTATCTTATTCCTTTAAAATTATATTAAGTTATAGTAAAATATATTACTAAGATTAATCAGAAAAAAGTATCTAAAATTTACTAGCATTTTAATCTTGAGAAATATTTTGCAGTCATAGAAAGAAAATAACATGTAAAGCATGAAGATACTGTTTGCTTCTGTCACAAAATGAAAAGTGTGACATTCAATCAAAAGCAAAAATATTTTATTTTATTTATTTGTCAGAAAGAGAGAACACAAGCAAGGGGAGAAGCAGGCTCCCCACTGAACAAAGATCCCTAGGTGGAACTCAATCCCAAGACCCTGGGATCATGACCTAAGCCAAAGGCAGATAGATGATGCTTAACTGACTGAGCCACAAAGGCATCCCCAGTCAAAAGCAAAAGAAAGGTGTGTTTCTTCATTTATAGATATTAACATTATATGAAATCATAGTAGCCAAAAGCATTCTAATATTATTTAAGGTATTTTCATACAGATAGAAGGCAGGATTCTAGGATAGTCCTCATGAGCCCAGCCTCTAGAGTAACACCTTGTATGACTCCCACCCTTGAATGCGAAGGTAAGATATCACTTCTGTGACTAGGGTACATTATATGACAAAGATGAAAGAACTTTTCAGATGAAATCAAAGTCCCAAATCAGTTGACTTCGAGTTAATTAAAAGGAAGTTTACTCTAGCTGGGTCTGAACCAGTCAGATGAGTCCATAATAGGGACTTGATTTCTTCTTAAAGAGAGTAATTCTGGGGCACCTGGGTGGCTCAGTCATTAAGCGTCTGCCTTCGGCTCAGGTCATGATCCCCGGGTTCTGGGATTGAGCCCCACATCGGGCTCCCTGCTCCATGGGAGGCCTGCTTCTTCCTCTCCCCCTGCTTGTATTCCCTCTCTCGCTGTCTCTCTCTCTCTGTCAAATAAATAAATAAAATCTTTAAAAAAAAGAGAGAGAGAGTAATTCACAGCAAGAGACACTCTGCTGCTAGCCTTGAAGAAGAAAAGAGCCATACTGTAAACTGTCAATAGAGGAAAACACATAGCAAATACTTGAGAGTGGCTTCTAGGAACTGCAAATGGTCTCCATCCAGAAAAAAAAAATAAAACAAACAAAAGGGAACCTCAGTCATATAGCTGCAATAAAATGATTCTGTAAGCAGTCTCAGGGAGCTTGAAGCAGATCCTTACCTATATCAATATTAACCTCTGGATGAATACACAGATGGATATAGAAATAGAGCAGAGAACTCAGTCATGCATGCTGGACTTCTGATCCAAAGGAACTCTGAAATAATGAATTTGTGTTCTTTTAAGCCATTAAATGTGTGGTAGATTTTTTGTTCTGCAAAGAATATATCATTATGTTTGTGGAAGAAAAATTATAATATAAAGAATATCTTCTACTGCGTGTTCAACACTCCTCCTCCCTTCAATTTCACAAAGAAATCATACACATTTTGTTATACTTAAGGGTCATGTGAGATGTACACATATTTTTCTAAATGAGTAATTTTAACTTTTTCTTTGAGACAATTTTCTATTTTAAACAATGCCACAAATTATAAATCATCATAGAAAAAGTTAGATTCATTCTAATTTAATAATATACTTTTTTTAAGCTTTTATTTTTAATCTATCTGTACTCCCAACATGAGGCTTGAACTCACAACCCCAAGATCAAGCATCGCATGCTTCACCAACTGAGCCAGCCAGGCACTGATACACTTTAAAATATTCAGGGGGCCCCTGGGTGGCTCAGTCTGTTAAGCAGCTGCGTTCGGCTCAGGTCATGATCCCAGGGTCCTCGGATCGAGCCCCATGTCGGATTTCCTGCTGGGCAGGGAGCCTGCTTCTCCCTCTCCCTCTGCCTGCCGCTCTGCCTACTTGTGCTTTCTATCTCTCTGTCAAATAAATAAATAAAATCTTTAAAATATTCAGAAAATTTTAACAATGGGCTCCTGAAGTACAAGCGCTATGTCTGAGCAGAGAAATATGTTTTACTTTCTATGAAGCCAAAATTTGTAGTTTCGCATGATAATTTAAAATCAACTAGAAAATCACATGCAAAAATTAAAATAGCCATAATGCAATTTGATAATTTTTTTCAAATTTTCAAATTATTTCAAAATATTTGAAATTCCATTCTATTGATGAGTAAGGGATAAAGACTGTGAATAAACACATAGCTGGATAGGGAAGGTGAGGAAAAGCAAGGCAACTAATTTGATACCAAACAAAGTTATATCATATGTGAAATAGCTTGCATTTTGTTTGGAATGCAGCAAATATTCAATATAAATTAATTGTTTTCTCATCATAGAGGTCAGTCTCAAAACAATTATTTTTTGTGCATTTATTGAGCAGTATGTATCCTTCAGACTTCTAAAGATCAAAAATCTTAACTCATTTTTGAAAGTATTTAAATACTGAGCGCTACCTAGACAATGAGGAATTATAAGGCCAATATCTAGAAGAGGCAGAAAGCATAGATATGCAGGCTAATTTGGGGTCTCCTCTCCCTTATTGCTGGTTTCCTGAATTTTTTAGAGACTGTTGAGAGGCTATAAATGAGCAGAATTTTTATAAGTTCTGTGAGGCCTATGGAGGACAAGAATTGGAGGTCAGGGTTTGCAAAGGAGAGTACTCTTTAATAAACAAAGCAGCTTTTAGGGTCAGACCCGAAGAGACACACCTTAAAATCATCTTAAAACTTGACTAGACACAGGTAATCTGGGATCCCTGTGCATCTTCTATGACTATTTTCAATGATGTTGTCCAGTGTAGTAGCCACTGGCTGCTTGTGGTGATTTAAATTTAAATTAGCTGAAATATGTGTTTATTTTTGAAACTTAGAAACTTTAAAATGTTGAGTCTAAGCCTATTGATCGTGTTTTGTTTATTGTCAGAAGAAATATCAGATAAGTCAAAACAGATCTCAGTAACTGATTTTCACAGCTGGGACGTACTTGCCAAAAATTATATCATGTCCTCGATACATCACAGAAAAGCCCAGCTGTTTATCTCTAAAAGACGCTGGTGTTGTTTCTACCAGATGACCTTAACCCTAACTGCTAGAATGAATGGGTTGCTTCACAAAACATTGTTTTTACCTATTGTTCTTTTTCTGTTCCAGATTCCATGATACCATATTACATTTAGATGTCGTATTGCCTAAGGGGGGGAAAAAAGTCCTATTCCTTAGCTCCTCTTGTCTGTGACAGTTCCATCTGATTTTTGTAGGAGTCATGGAGATAAACTGAAAAGGGATTTGAGAGAGTCTAGCTCTGCATCCTTTAAACCTCTGATGTGGCACTAAACTCTACAAATCTTCCTGTGGTATGGTATTGCTTTTGATTTACTATCTTGATCAAGGATTTAGGGATACTTAAAGGATTTCCACTTGGTCCTTTCTGTCATATGATACATGCTTGTTTTAAGTCAAATCTTTAGAGAATTTTTTCTGCCCTTACTTTCTGCCCTGATCAATAGCCAAACATTTTCTCACATTGTTTCTTACTTAAAAAATGGATTAGAAAATGCTGATGCTTTAATATTGCTTGAAACACAGGAATTACAGTTATATGTTGAATCAGGAAAATATACTGTAAAATATAAAGATAGTAAATCTTTTCAAAATGTGCTCCCTGTATTTTGTTCCTATCCTATAGTAACTTATGTTGAAGCATGAATCCTTCATTAAGAATAAGTGAGTGATGCACACAAAATAATGTGATTAGATCTATTAAGCTATTAATGCTGTAATAATACTACTAAAGTTTCCATTAAAAATATTCACTGTTCTAATTTTGGATAAAAACAAGTTAAGTAAACTTAGATTGGTTTGATTACCTCAGAAAATTCCATAGTATTTAATATGATAATATAGTCACAAGTGTCCAAGTCAGGCATATGTTAGGAAAAAGTTTTTTAAATTGCCTGATGGTAATACTTGTTTTAGTTTTAATTCATTAATGCTCTCTGATTTAATTTTTTATAATTTTTAAGTATAGTTGTCACACAATGTTGCATTACTTTCAGGTGTTTAACATAGTGAATGACTATATACATTATGCTATGCTCACTGCAATGTAGCTACCATCTGTCACCATACAATACTATTATAATACCATTGACTATGTTCCCTATGCTATCCTTTTATCCCATGACTTATTCATTCTGTAATTGGAAGCCTATACTCCCATTCCCCTCTACCCATCTCGTCCATTCCCTTGCTCTTCTACCCTCTGGCCAGTTTGTTCTCTGTTTATGCAACTGATTCTGCTTTTTTGTTAATTTTTTCTTTCTTTCTTTCTTTCTTTTTTTAAGATTCTACATATGAGTAAAATCATATGGTAATTGCATCTCTCAATCTGATTTACTTCATAGCACAATACCTTCTAGGTGCCTCCATGTTTTTGAAAATGGCACTAATTCAAAAAGATATATGGACCTCTACATTTATTGCAGCATAAATGCTCTTTCATATTCATTGAATAAGAAAAAAAATATTTAGGGGTTTGGTACCTAGTTTTAGGTATATTCATTTAATTAGGCCTCAAAATGAATATTAATACCTTTGAATAGTACTGATAATTGCTTTTAATTTTTCTGTTCTAAGTTTCTGTGTATAATTGTATATAGTTTTGTTTCATCATGCTTAATTTAGCCTACAAATAATATCATATATTTGATCATTGTTTTTATTACTTTCTTCTTTAAAATTATTTAATCAGATGTCTTTGAAATCCATAAATATGAGAGACTTTACAAGGTTTAGAACAATCGAAAATTTTGTAGATTAACTTATAACTAAGAACTATTATTATGTTTAATTATAGGTAAAAGATATTTAGTAAGTTTACTAAGAAACTAAGTCTATCTAGTGAGCCCAAAGAACATAAAGCATATAATTTTTAAGCACCATCATTTTAAGCACTATCCAATAACACTGGATTATTATTAATGTTGTTAACATAGAAGGACCTCTTTCTCCTAAGACTTTAGATTAGAGAGTGAACCCCACTTAACATTGGCTTTCATTCTGTCCAGACAAGGGAATGGTCACTTAGGTTTTCTTTCAGTGTGGAAAGGAATCTAACCAATGTGGTTATTGTTGAGATGACCACTGTGTGAGCTTACATACTTCTTTGAAATTCAGTAATTATTTTATTTCTACTGCATGTTTTGTGAGCTCCAAGATCTTTGGAAAGTGTGAGAACCCACCTCCTAAATTTCAGTCTCAGTGGAAAATCTACGAAGTCAATTACTCTGAGCTCTTCTCTCCTGAGGTACTGTCACAGATGAGGCTACACACCACAGCTTTTCTAAAGACCAGTTGACTTCAATACCCTCTGAAGTCTTATGTCATCACCTACTTCTCTTAGGAAGCCCTTAAAAATATACTTTTCATTTTCATTTCTTCAATTTTTTCTTGTAAGTTTTTTGTTGAAGAAACTGGGTATAAAACTTCTCATTGTCAGGATATTGCAGATTACATCCCCATACTTTCTTTAAGACATTTTTGATATTGCTATTTTCTGTAAATTAGTACTTCATCTAGAGACCTCCTGTCCAGTATGTTTGCCAGTAGTTACATGTGATCATTTAAATCTAAGATTGAGACTATAAAAACATAGTAGTTATTGTTATTATTAGAGGAAGTGTAGAAATAAAACAATAAAGGAGAAAACAGATTCTAGTGGATTACTTTGAGCATAAAGATATTTGAAGATTTTCCTTTGTCTTTAGTTTCTTCTTCTTCTTCTCCTTCCTCTTTTTAGTGTCTTCTATCTTTAAAAGCATTTGTATACTTCTCTAAATTTAGGTTATTTAATATTTAGTACAGTTGAAACTTTATTAGTTACACTAGCTATGTTCCAATACTCAATAGCTTCATGCAGCTAGTGGCTTCCATAGTGTACAGTGTAGTTATAGAATATTTCTATTATTAAAAAAGTTTTTGAACACTACTAATCTAGAGGCTTAATATGCTTCATATTGATTTCTTTTATTTAGAAACAAAAATATTCCCTAGTTTGTCTTGCAAACTTAAATTAGGGAATTACATAATATTTGTATGTTTACTTTTTTGTAATGTTATTAGCCATTGGTGATCACTGCCTTGGACAATTAAGTTCTTACAGTTTGGAAAATTGAAATATATTAACATCCCTTCTTCTGTTATTATATGGGATTCCATAATGACAAACTTCTATTTATCTTTAATAAAATAATCTGTATGATTGTTAAACCAAGGATTTAAACATGTTATATCTTTAAATGAAATAGAATCATTATCTTTATTGTGTTATTTTTTATCTTTGGCTGGTGAGAGCCTCTTCAAGTTGGATTCTGAGTCTTTTCACATGATATCAAAATCTTTTGATAGTTTCTTAGTATGGTAAAATTTTCTAGGAGTATCTTATTGTGTAGATTTCCTGCCCTAGACCTGATATATGAACTTATTTCTATAAACTCTGGCTCTTTTAATAGGAATGATTTTTAGAGATGACAATCATAGTAACTTTTGCTGTTAGCCTTATTCAAAAATCTCTGAGGCAAGATGAGTGTATAAAAGTCCATCTATATCACTGCAATGTGAGTGGCCCAGGAATATAGACGAAACGAAAATATACACTCAACTACATTAATGTAACAATAGCTACATATGAGAAGACTGGAACTGCAAATTCAAGGAAGACTGTACTTTATCTATAGTGTTGGAATTTTTCACATAAACAATGAATTATGTAAATAAACATCTATTGCCAAATATTAAATTGTCTATTTAATAAAACTATAATAAATTATTATAATTAGTTTAATTTGAGGCTTATAATAATCAAATTATATCATATACAAATAACCTTTTAAAATTCTAATGAATTATACAAATAATTAATATGTGCCAGCTTATAAAATTTGGAAAAGGAAAAA
This sequence comes from Ailurus styani, assembly GCA_002007465.1. Classification (NCBI taxonomy): domain Eukaryota; kingdom Metazoa; phylum Chordata; class Mammalia; order Carnivora; family Ailuridae; genus Ailurus; species Ailurus styani. The sequence goes on along the minus strand of LNAC01000142.1, from coordinate 2,700,332 downwards.
AAAATAGAAGAAAGAATTAGCAAAATCTTGCTACAGAGAGACATGATCAGGTCAAAGGCCTCTGATGTCTGACGAGATTGGAAATAATCAACTTTATCACACTCTTGATGTGTGAGCCAGAATCAGTTTCCCCATCACTCAAATAATAATAATAATAATCGCTATCTCATAGAGTTGAGATTAGCTAACATAGCAAAACTAAAATGCTTAATAACACTTTTGAATAGTAAAGGCAAAACAAATTATTAATATTGATATTGATGCTAAGAAATATTGAGGGATATTTTATATTTCATTATATATACTATGAAAAATTACCTGTGGCTTAACTTAAAAATAACCAAATAAAAAAGAATATATACATAAAAAAATGAATATCCTTTTGAAGAAATGGTGTTATCTTTATAACTTTTTAAAATGTGTGCAAATTTTTCACATTTGTTTTAATTAAGAATATTTATGGCTGGAGAAAGGCCACAAAATAGAAAGTGTGATGATTTCATTAACCACCTTAATATACCTCAAAATCTGACATGTCACACAGGGTTCGTCTTTATACTGTATTCCATTATGAAAAAATTCTATGAAGTTAATGGATTCTACTTCTGTGTCAGGTGAAATCAATGTCAGCATTATCCCTAGGACAGGAATCATTGCTATCTAGTTTGTAATTCTATGTTGCTAAATGGAACAGATTTTTCTTCTTCTTCTTCTTCTTTTTTAATTTGCATGTCAGAAGAATAGACCCAACTCTAATATAGTAGAAAATATCATTAATAGGAATTTTACAAGCTGAATATTTACAATTGGTATTTAAGTAGCCTATTCTTTAAATCTTTCCCAGGTCTGGTAAATGTAAATACAAAAGACATTTGAAAAGGATTTTGATATTCAACAATCCTCCTTTCAGTACATTAGGACAAATCATAAAGAGCAATTTATTAAAAATTGAACATGTCGCAGACACTAGTTGCAAGGTGGGCAGTCAATGACAATAAACTGATTGGTGTTAAAGTAAATAGGTGAGCCCAGAGGAGTGGGTTTTAGTAATTGGTTAATGGCCACAGCACTAAGGTATAAGGCCTGATTCATTAAGTGTTATGGAGAGAAAAATGTTTTGATGGACACTATAACAATCATCTAATCTCAAGTTATGAGACATTTAATCTCTTTTATCATCAGTTTTAGATTCTAAAATAATGCATTAAATTGTGCTGAGAGCTCTTCAGTAAAGTGATGTAATATGTAATCAACATCAAAAGCATATGTCCATTATCACCAAATGGTGTTACTCTCTTTAAATTCTGACATATTGTTTGAAAGTAGTGGTTCCTAACCTTTAAAGCAACAGATCAAGAGCCAGAAATGTGAAGTTTAAAGAAATGCCATTGCTTCAATAAGCAAACTGTAGGAATTATTTACTTATAATTTAATAAAGACCATTTTCTACACTTTTCTGTCATGCTCATTACCAGAAATTGATCCTATCTTTAATGCCACTGCTCATTACGGGAAAATAGACACCAATGTTTGGAAGAATTTACTTACTAGAGTCTTAGGCTATGAACAAGGAGAGGACAGGTTGAATAGAGGACAGCAAGTTCTGGAACTTCAATATAATAATAATAACTAACATCAACAACAACCATAACAACAACAACATGGCTGCAGTGGGGTGACATGGTGGCCAACTAAGTTGGAGTCTGTGCTCTCATGTGGTCTTTTTGGTTCTATGGCTAGAGAATACATTATACTCTTTCTACTCTGTTATGGGCTACATCATGTCCTCCGAATATTTCTATGTTGAAGTTCTAACTCCCAGTACCTCAGAATGTGACTAGAGTTGGAGGCAGAGTCTGTAAGAGTGAATAGAGGTAAAATTATATCATATGGGTGGACCTTAATGCAAGATGACTTGTGTCCTTATATACAGAGATTAGAATACAAAGACCCACAGAGGGAAGACCATGTGAAGACACTAGAGGAGGACAGCTATCTATAGGTCAAGGAGAGATATTTTAATAGAAACCAACCCTGCTGACACCTTGTTCTTAAGAAGACCTCTAGCCTCCAGAATTGTAAGAAACGAAATTTCTGTTGTTTAAGCCACTCAACCTGTGGTACCTGTGGTACTTTGCTGTGGCAGCCCTAGAAAACCACTACGAACTCTGATTCCCCTTTCTTATGGTAGTCTCCCGCTTCAGGAAACTTTCTCTAACCTCCAACATGCTTCAAACTCAGAACCTTAAAGTCTTTCTTTTTCCCTTCTAATCCAATAAATCCTACCTTGTCTTTTCACAAGAGGATCCTCTTCTTTCCCCATTATCTTCCTGATTTTTTTTTCAAGCCATACACTCTTATTCTGTCCTTTAAAACCTTCTGTTTTGATTTTCAGTACAATTTGAAAGCAAACAAGCAACCTGCATTTTAACAAATCTAATTCCAATTGAGACTTTGTGAATACTTCAAACTGACTCAGAAGTGAAGGGAAAACATTGGAGGAGGGAAGACAAAATTATCATTTAAAGATTTTAAAACTCATTACAGAATGGTCTTAAAGTTATTTCTATAATTAATTTATTAAAACTATTTTTTGATTTCAGACATCATCACATAATTTTCATATAGAAATGATATACAGACTATGACTTTGACAGATGTTAGTTGATAGTTTTAGGAAATGACTAAAAGAAGTTTAGAATAGGTACAATTTCCTGAAGAGAAAGAGAACTCCTTTTGTTTCCATTCAAAATATTACTGCTTTAGAAATAATACTGTACTAAACACTGAGGTGATTGACAGTTGGCCTGATTCTATGAACCAGACATGTTGCATCTCACACATTTCCAAATAGCAGTTATTTTCTCTTGGCTACAGAAACTGTGGTTTATGATAGTATGTACTGTATACTTTAATGTATGGCTTGTCAGTCCCGTATATCTGGCATTTCTTTTTCCCTAGAAACATATTGTGATGACATTACATTTTTAAATATTTTTCTCAACAAAAACCAAATAATTTAAATGTTTCATTAAGGTAAATGTTATTTTTCATTTCATCAGACAATATCCTAAATAGCAAAATGAGAACTAAGTCTGCATGTGGATTTATGATCCTAAAAATTTACATTTGAAACACTAGAACAAGTAGGAATTAAACGTTCACCCTGAACACAGCAGCTTGTAATACTTATTCCAATGTCAGTCATGATGTTAGGGACCCTGGGTTACCTCTTAGGCATAAAGTAATTCTCACGGATCAAGCCACAGTGCAAAAGCCTGAGGAAAATATATAATTGTTCCCATATACAAACATTTTTCTTCACAATGCAGGGACATACATTCCCTCAAGACAAAGGAAAACCAAGAGCAATAACAAGGCAAATAGTGAACTGAATGCTTTCTAATATTTAAAATGTCAAAGAGCTAGGATCCCATAACTCATGTATAGCCAATGGGGTAGTTTTATTTTTTCTAAAGATTTAACAAATTTGAAATACAATATGAATTGTATCTGACATACAGTTATTTTAATTTTTCTTTGTATTTATACAGACTTTATGGATTTTCCCTGCTCCTTGCTGATTCAATTTTAGTATTTTAAATATGTAGAACACCAATATATTCTCAAAACTTAAAAAGTGGATAGACAAAAAGATCAGTGAAACAAATTAGGGGATCCACCAATAGAACCACATAGACGTTTTTTGGGTTTTTTTTTAAAGATTTTATTTATTTATTCGAGAGAGAAACAGAGACAGTGAGAGAGAGAGCATGAGCAGGGAGGAGAGGGAGAAGCAGTCTCCCCACCGGGCAGGGAGCCGCACATGGATTCGGATCATGACCTGAGCCAAAGGCAGACCCTTAACAGGCTAAGCCACCCAGGTGCCCCAGATGTCTTCAATATAACTTTGGCAAATATGCCAAGGCATTTTAAAGAGTAAAGGAGGGACTCATCAAATAACATAAGACAGACTGGATATATGTATGCTAAAATGTTAATCATAATACTAACACCGTACTATCTATGAAAAATGCAATTGAGATGGAATGTATATATATATATATATATATATATACTATATGCTATATATATGTGTGTATATATATATACTATATGCTACATATATGTATGTATATATATATATATATATATATATATATACTAAGAAATAAAGCTATTAGAATGTGACAGAAAATTTTTGTGAACTTGAGGAAGACAAAAATTTCTTAGTACACAAACCACTAATCATAAAATTTGGGTGGTGGGAGAGTCTGCATGGTGTGAATGGAGGTCTTAGTCCTTGTATCCCTCATGAAGAATATTTACATAGGGAACCAGGCTTGAATAAAAACAGCCAGAAAGAAAGTAGCACGCGCAAAGAGTTAATTAAAAGCGAAAGCACACTCTCAAGTTGGGAAGGTGGGCAGTTCCATGAGGCAGAACAGGCCCTACGTTGCTTTGGGATTGGATATCACTGAGTCTCTCTGGGCTGGGTGGAGCTGGGACATAAAGTGGAGTGGTCTTTAATGGGGGCTGCCTTCAATTATTTGGAAAACTCTTCCCACAAGTTAGGAGGGGGAGTCTTTGACCCTACAGGGTTTGTACTAGAATCATCAGGGCAGCTTTTCTTCAGGGAGCATTCTGTACCCACAATGCAAATGCATTATATGAGTCTAGGGATGACTGTGGGGCACAGGTGGAAGAAGAGAGTGCGTGTCCTGCACCTGTGGCTCTTGGTCTGTCAGTTTCAAGGTCTTGCAAGGCATGAGATCAGGATGTTGTACCCCTGTCTTTTAGTGTGTAGCTTATGTATCACCAGCCTTGCCTCCAGTTCATGTTTCTGTCATTCCCTTCTTGTGGACTAGGGATTCTGTCATTCCACTGCTCACTTCTACCCTCTACCTAGGAGATATCCAAGACTTTATAAAAATTAAAAGCATAAATATGTAGCAAATGCCAGCATCCAGAATGAATAAAGAATTTCTAGAAATCAACGAAATATAAATGAAAAGTACTAATAAAATGGGTGAGAGACTTGAATAGATATTTCTCAACAAAAGATTAGGAATAATCATGTAGAAAGGTTTTCAATATCACTAGTCAGCAGGGAAATGCAAATTAAAACCACAGTAAAATGTTCTTCACACCCACTGGAATAGCTAAAATTTAAATAGACTGACAACACTGTATAAGAGGATGTGGAACAATGCAACCATCACTCTTTGCAGGTGGGTGAGTATAATTATTTAACCACTTTGATAAACATTTTGGCAGTTTCTCATACATTTAAACATATAGCTTCCTAAGGAGGAATAAGATCAAGCAGCTGGGGGTGGGGGGTGGTTGGGAGGATGTTTCCAGGGGAAGAAAAGGCAAGTGACCCAGTCTAAATTCCTTTTTGCATGTTAACTGGTCCACAGGATTCTAAGTGATGGATGATTTTTATCCAAGGATTGTTTTTAATAGAAAATTCTTATTTAAAGATGACTTACCCAAATATACTCAGAGTCTATGGATTTTCAAAGCATGGTTTCTTGGAAAGTTCATGTAAATTAAGGTATAAAATAGAGATGTTTCAAGGATTAAAATCTTTCCTGCAAAACCTGCAAGAACTCTCTTAGAGTCCCCATCTGTTTTTCTGGTGGAAAAAGAGATGTCCATGCAGAAAAGAAGGGTTTGGGGCAGTTGCCACTAATGTTTGAGACACCTTCCTACAGATTTTTGTATACCCTTGAAATTATTAGAAATGTTTGATACTTAGGTATGATTTCTGATTTACTTGAATTTGACTATCTAATCATTTGACCCTTTGTATTGGGTCAGTAGTATAGACCAGCAATTCTAATTCCAAGATATTTAATCAAGAGAAATTAAAACACATGTCAACAACAACAAAAACTTTTATAAGAATGTTTGTAGTTGCTCTAATCATAATAGTACCAAACTTGAAACAATTATTAATAGGATCATGGATAAAGACATTTTGATATATTCGTATAGTTGCATACTACTTGAGATTTAAACTATGTACAGACACTACATCATGGATGAATTTCAAATTGTGTTATGTTGAGCAAGAGAGTCCAGAAAGAAGAGAAAATGTGCAATTTCATTTATGTGAAGTTTTAGAATAGACAAAACTAAACTGTGGTGATAGAAATCAGATTAAATGATTGCTTGGAGTAGAAAGAGGGAAGTTTCTGGCATCATGGCAATGTTTTATACCTTTTTTAATGTACAGATTGTTTCATAATTGCATGTAATTGTCAAAATCATTGACCAATCTCTTAATAGCTTTGTATTTTACTACATATAAATTATATAAATTGTAAAGATGAGTAAATTAAAAAAAACAAAGATGTGTACTCAGAAAAGTATAATTTCTTCCCTATCATTTTCACACTATTCTCATCCATTCTCTGTAATAGGTAACTAAAAAAAGAAAAATTTCCTCTTTTATTTTTCATGGTGTTTTTTTTTTTTATTCAGCAACCAGAACATCAACACAGAAGCAGATTATTGAATACCCATAGTGGAGGTGGTGGTACTAGTATTTCACAAGACAAAAAGCTAAACTGAATGTGCTTGAAGGAAAAATAGCAGTTTACCAAAGACACCATTTGTACTCTCTCTTGGCTGGAGACTCAAGATCTCACATTTTCTAAATGACTCATTTCCATCTGTCTTACTTTAAGTTCCTGTCAGTATAATTGAAGAAAAATAAACAAAATTTAAAAACACTTTTATAAAGGGTGTTATTTATCTAATTGTGCATAATGTTGGCACAGGATTTCTAATGCAATCGAATAATGTACACCAACTTACTCATATTCAACAGAAGCTGGAGGGTTTCTTGACTCATAACTTCTTGAATATATTAAATATTTATTTAAGTGGAAAGGCAGAATTTTGAAATAAGATGTATACATAGAAATTTACCCATTCTTACGCATACAGTTTGAAAACAATCTTTAGTTGTTTTGCGCCTATTAAACTGGACATGGTAATTCTCTCTGCTTGGGTTGCTGAAGGAATGACTTCTGATCTGGTTCAGATAGCCTCTACCCTTCCGTGTGTATTTTTGTTGATCTTTCTGTTTACTCTTCTGTGTTTTTTCCCCATCTGCCATATTTTGGGGCATACATGTTTAAGTAGGTTCTTGTAGTTAGTATTTTTGTGTTTGAAATTCCTCAAACTTCACATTAAGTGTAGCCTTACAGGAAAATTTCACCGTGTTCTATGAACTTTATAAAATGTTTTTCCTACTTAGCATAATAATAAAATAGCTTTTATTTTTATGTTTAATCTATAGTTCTCTTTCTTTCCTAGTTGCACTCCTTAAGATCCTAATCATTATTTACTGCTTATTGGATATATAGAAATAAACTATAATCTCCTCTTGGAGGATGAATTAATCACTTAAAAAGGACTCCTTCATATGGCCATGCTATCTGTTATGTTCTACTGTTCTATCATCCTAAGTCCTCAACGCTGTTATTTTCAAGTGAATCTATGAATTATGTCACATAATATATAAAAGAACTTATTATATTTTAGTTGTATATTTACATTGCTGTGTCTCCAATGTGAAACCATAAAGGACAAAGATTATTATTATTAATCTTTTATTCTCAGAGTTCCTAAATTATAATAGAAAGAGAGAGCATCTGTTGTTTTTTCTTTCATCCAATTTTTCTAGAATGATTGGCAACTTTTCTTTTGGAAATTATTCCTCTCCAACTCTCAATCTATGCTATCCCTAGTCACTTGTTTCTTACTTAGTCCTGGCTAATCAGAACATTCCATGCCCCTGGACACAATGACTGACTCAGTATTGGTTACTGGATCCAACCCAGAGTGAGATTATATTACCATGATACAGTCTTTTCAGAAAGGAGTGCAAACCATGATTTTTGCAGTTTCATAACCAAGCAATTTTTTATTTTCTTCTGTTTAAATTAATTTTAGTTATTTTTTCTGTAATTTGAAAGTGTAAGAACCCTATCTAAACAGATTTCTAGGTTAAAATAATACATATCTTCTCCACTTTTTATTTTAATATGTAAATATAAAAGAACAGTATTTATAGTAAAACAACACAAGCTTCTCTCTCAACACATTTGCCTTTGAAAAGTTCTTTACCCAAGTTCCAACATGTTGATAGAAACTTCTACCGAAAAGTAAGATAAACCCATTGCTGTACAATAAAATATTTTATAATTAACTTTGCTATAAAAAGGCTCAGGCAGATAAAGTTGATTTTATATTCTTAATAATTTAAAATTGTATTTAAATAAAAGCATCTACATGTGGAAATTATACTCATAGTTTAGAGTCTGAATGTAAACAGAATGAAAGTGCTGTGCTATTTTTTAATTATATTTCAGTTGAAATTATTTTAGAGAAATAGAGAAAGCATTTCAGAGCAAATGTGTATATTTATAAATGTCATCAATTAAGCTCCTACATGGTAAAACATTATTATTTGCTGATGTTCAAGGGAAATGTATTTAGGTTGCATATGTGATTTTCTCCCTTTTGTACTGGCAATCCAACAGAGAAATTTTAGTGTATGTCCCATAGAATCCATGCAGAGTATATATTAAAAAACAGTTATTTTATGACCTTTTACCCATTTAAAGAAGAAAGTTCCAGTAACAGTGAAAGTATATTTCACCTACATGGTCTATAGCTTTCTTTTTAACTGAACTGAGAAACTTACATGATGGGTTTTTGGGTTTCTTTTAATTTTGTTTAGTGAAGAGTTCAGTGAGACTGAGTCAATGTAATTTGTGTTTGCACACTTAAATCATGTTTGAATCTTTGTGGCTTTTTAAGCTAAATATAGATAAGGGATTAAGGGAAAATGAGTTATTTGGAGGATTGACAACCAAATATCTTTTCCCTCCATTTTATAAGGAAATACAGTCTTCATATATACCAACTCATTGTAATGTAAATACATAAACTCTGGATAACAAAACACATTCAAAAATACTAACAATGGCTTTGTGTACATATATACTCTTGTTTTCCTAATAATAGCAAAGTGCCTTAATTCTTGTGGAAGGTATGTACTGCATGCGATTGAACAGGAAAAAATACATGGTGTGTACTCTATTAGAAAAATGGGTCAAGTGAGAGAAAATTCAGAGATTTGTGATTTTTAACAGAGTATATATAAGGCAAAGAGGCTTACCGATTAATCCTTTCAAAGATATAATTATTACTTTTGGAAGGTTTAAATCGAAGGTATTAGCCAAATCAATAACAGGTGACATAAACAAAAAACTGCAGCCTTTTCAAACTGATGAACTGAGAGACTTTCTCACTTGTCTGTTTTATGGCTTCTATCTCGTAAAAAGCTCAAGTATCTGTTGTCAGTAAGTAATTAACCTTAAGCATAGGTGGTCCCATTCAAAAAAGGAAAAGCTGATCTTTGCTACCTTAAAGCCCTGACCACTATTCCAATACAGGAAGAGTTTATTTTGTGTGTGATTTCACTCCATGTGAATAAACTTAAAACCTTTTCCTACTAAAATGCACATTCAAATTCTATTTGGGGGGAAAAAAAGTAGATCTAATGAAACATGTTCTACATAAGTGTGATTAAATTGAAAAAAAATTTAATGATTGCCTGTGACAAAAATAGAGGGTATTTTAAAATTAATCTTATACAGAAGAGTCTGCAGAAATGGAGTATTTGAACCTTGATAGGAGTTCCTATAAAATTTAGTAAAATTAATCATAGAATTACTGTGAGACCGTTGGCAAGCTTTTCTTTTCTAGAGTTTTAGAGATCAAAGTAATAAAATATCATATAAAGCAAGATGTTCAAAATAGTGAAGGGGATTTTTATCCTGTTTGGAATTAGGCTCCTTTAAAACTCTGATTAAAATTACAGACCCTCTTCCCCAGGGGAGTAAAATGTGTGCATCCCCAGATTTCCCAGGGAAAAACCCCACTTACTCATTTTCATTTTAGTCATTCTGGTCTAAGATTTTAATAGTTATAATAGTAAAGAAAAATTGTGTTTCAGGCTCAATTTTTTTTTTAATAAAGAGAAGCCAGCAACTGTTTCATACTATCTGTTACCATCTCTCAGCTTGATTATTTCAAATACACTTTCTAATTAGATTTTATTTTGCACATCTATCACTTATTTTGCCACTATGAAGGTTTGGGAGATAAATCATTTTATTTTTCCTTTAAATTTGCTTATTCAAATTCATCCAACTGTATTTCATGAATCAACCTATTTCAAAAGACAGTTTTTCAGGCTGGGCACTAGATTGTTTTAATTTTAGAGGAACTATTAGAACTATTGTTTTTTTCTATGAATGAGTTAATGAAAGATGGCTCAAAGTTCCTCTGGGAACTCCCTGACGAAGTTATTCACACTCTCCGTCAGTTCCCGGCCTGTCCCGTCGACTGTCTGAGATGGAAACCCAAAGGCAGGGATTGACAGATATTAAGTCATCCATATTAAGTCATCCATATTTTTTAAGATTCCAAGACCAGTAATTGGTGAACTTACTGATTACTTATAAAATGTAGACATAGTTAACTGGTAAGCAGTGGGCACATTAACAAGTTGGATCAAACTCTTCAGCGGGGACACCATGTAAGGACACACATCTTGCCATCTCTGTTTTCTCTGCTTTATACCAGAATTATTCTCAACTGAATTTTCTATCCAGTGATAAGGGATTGATGGAAAGCTGTCTATTGCAAATTATCTTCCATTCAGATTCTGTAATGATATGTGTAGTACATTAACTGGATAAATCAAGGCGAGGGGTGGGAAATGCTGAGGCAAGGGAGAAAGCAGATCTCAGGCACCAGCCACAGTTCAAACGGTGGTTGTGGTAGAATGTGAGAGCTGGCACGCTGGCAGCCGCACAAGGCTCTGGTGCTCATTTAGAAAAAAGAAAGCCTCTCTCTGAATACTATTTTGCTGTTATTGGTATTTTACCTTTCTCCTGAATTTCCTACTCCGTTTCCTTAAAACACACACACACACACACACACACACACACACACTCCATAGACTTGACATCAAACAGTCCCTTTACTTCAAATTCTTATAGTATTTAACTTATATCAAAAATCATTACATTACTACTATTTAATATGTGCTCATTTTTTTTAAATTTTACTCATTTTCATATAATTATCTGTTGAACGGTATCTACATACAAGGCCTCAACATTACTCCATTCTCAATTTATATAACTCAGTAGCATTTATTTGGCTAATCTATTCTGGATATGGAAACTCACTGTTTATAACTTGATTTCTTTAATGATTTTTGACATTGCTTCAGTTCATCACTGAACCTTGTACCTGGTTTATAAAACTAGTTTACTTTCAAATTCTTTGGTCCTAAATTCTACTCTGGTAAAGTGAAAATTGTACCAGACGCTGCCAAACAGTAAGAATTTATCATGATCTTATGTCCTTTTTCAGACACTGAAAAATCTGTCCCAGAAAGTGGCACATTCCGTTTATTGTTTGTTTGTTTGCTTCTCATTCCTACTCTTTATTTGATCCGGGTATGAAGACAAGTATCTCTGTCTTGTCTGTGCACTCCATTCATCCTAAGCATCCATCATAGCATGTGATCTTGGATTTTCCCTATTACTGAGATTTCAGACTGCCCTGAAATTAGATCATGTAAGATACATTCGGGTAGTGCAGTGAGATCACGCACATAACTGCATATTATAATATATCAAAACAGAAACAAATTATAAGTTCAAAACATGGATAAATGCATTGCTTTGTCTGAAAAATATAAGGATAATGTTGCTTTTTTTCTGGTCTATATGAGTTATTTATGAAAAAATCAAATAAACATGTATTTTCCATTACATGCTTTTAATCAAATTTAGATTCTATAGATAAAAGTTTTAAAGAAAATACAGATTTGGGCAAACTGATATAAATATCCTTTTTAAAAAAGCAATTAAATGATGGCATTAATTCTTCTACTCTTCTGTCTTAGAATTATACTCTTTTTTCCCTTCCCTTAATCCTTTAACCCGTAAGTAATAAACACCTGGAGAAGAAGGAGTGTGCCTTACCTACTTCACATTTTTTTTTATTGCTTTACATGTCCCAAATGAATACAACTTCTGCAGTGTTTGACCTATTATTTTTTTTCTCACACCCGGTTTACTGACCCCTTATCCATATGAATTTATATACTATTTGACCTTTTCTCAGAATTCTTCCTTCATTCTCAAAACCCATTTCATTTTTGTTCCTTTTATGGTAGGGATATCAATTCTTTGAAATACATTTTTTTTTAGTATATTAGCAATCTGTCTTCTTTACATGTCTACTTCTGTTCTGGATAACTTTGTATCTGCACCGATAAATAATAAAGTCCCTAAACAATGCCTTGACTCTCAGTTTCAATGGCTCTTCAGACCATTCCACCTCAACCACCTATCCTCAAGGTCTTACTCTGTGTTTTGCCATTACCGATATATGCACTATTTGACCATCAACATTTTATGACTCTGGAACTCTTGAGTATTACCTTCTAACTTTTCAGCTTATTCTCTTCAGAACCCTCCAACAATGATGCTTGGTCCATGTGGGAACCTAACTATATTTTTCACCATTCTACATGCCATTCATATCCTCTCTTCCATCTTCGTGTAGATAATATAGACCATAGCTAAGCTTAATTTTACAAAATAACTGATTATTTTTTTCTTTATGAAAGTCTCACCCTGGGCACCTGGGTGGCTCAGTAGGTTAAAGCCTCTGTCTTCGGCTCAGGTCATGATGTCAGGGTCCTGGGATCGAGGCCCGCATCGGGCTCTCCACTCAGCGGAAAGTCTGCTTTCCCCTCTCTCTCTCTGCCTGCCTCTCTGTCTCCTTGTGATCTCTATCTCTGTGTCAAATAAATAAATAAAATCTTAAAAAAAAAAAAAGAAAATCTCACCCTGATATATTGTTGTCAGCAAGATGGGTGAATTTATAATAAATACATAAGTAACCATTATTCATTTAAGAGGCAATGACAGTGGACCTTATCTTAGGTTTGAATTTTGTAAATATTTTATTAAGACTTTGTCAAATGTTATCCAAGATTTTTACAAAGCCACACAAATTTCACGTCTTGCATTTAAGATTATACACATTGTGAAGAATCCACAAGAGAATTAAACTTCTTAAGACTCACTGTGGTGAAAATTTTTTAAAAAGTTTTTTTATGGTGTTTTGATGGAAGCAAACAAGATGCTCTTTAATGATCACTGTAGTACATAAATCTAGGTGCCTTCCAGCTCTACCTGCCTTTCTCCGAGCATCAGACTCCACACCTGCAGGGCACATATTACATTTGTGCTTATTCTACTTATGTCCATCCTTCTAATCTGCACATCTGCGTACATCAAGGCAAGGAAGGGTATTCAGTTTTCTGTTCTTTTAAAGTAAATGACTTCCCAAGAAATTAATGATGAATTCCTGTAAAAGAATCTAGCAATTTAATTTTAACTGCAAACTCAATATGGACCAATCATTTATCATGGGATCTGAATCAACTATTTTCTTAGATTAATCCACCCTCCCAAAAAGAAGAAAGAAAATATCAAATTAAGACTCTGAAATGGCCCACAATCAAGTTCCATTGAGAATATTGTGTCTCAAATGAGATACATTTTAAGAGTGAAATAAAGAAAAATAATATCAACTAGAATACATTAAATATTTTGAAAGAAAATACTGCATGCAGAATAAGTGGAAAAGGATAAAAAAATAAACGTATGTGTCTAGCTGGTCTGGAGAATTGAACCAAGGGAGCTTCATCTAAATATAGTTTTCATTTAGATGATTTAATCCTGGACTTCAAATTAGTGTTATAATTGGATAAGGCTCAGATGTGGGGAGAGCATTGGTTTACTTTGTACAAAGGAGTGTGAATTATGTAAGATTGAAGACTATGGTAAATTTTATGGAATGAACAGGTCATGGGCATAAAAGTTTCAGTATAGGGAATACAGTCATGGTGTTATAAAAGCATTGTGTGGTGACAGATGGTAGCTATACTTGTGGTAAGTATAATATAATGTATAGACTTATTAAACCATTCTGTTTTACACCTGAAACTAGTGTAACATTGTGGGTCAACACTTAAATTAAAACTAAAAAAAAGTTTTTTGAGAAACAAGTATATAATGATATGGGGGAAAAAAGGAAAAGTAAGCATTCCNGTTTTACACCTGAAACTAGTGTAACATTGTGGGTCAACACTTAAATTAAAACTAAAAAAAAGGTTTTTTGAGAAACAAGTATATAATGATATGGGGGAAAAAAGGAAAAGTAAGCATTCACAAAGTGGCAATTAAATGTGACAATTAATTTATTTCATTCAATACACATTGATTGACTACTCTGTAGAAGTCACTGTTCTAGATGTTTGGAGTAAGGAGGATTTTAAATGGAATTTCTTTTCTGTTACTTTTAATATTAGGGCAACTGAAGCATAAACATATAAAAGGTGAGGAGGTTAGAGATAAAGTTGAATGGCAGTTCACTGACAGAACAAAGTCCTAAGATATAGCATGAAATAGTATGTAATATACAGTGGAGGTATTAGCCTTCTTTGCAAGAGTTTCTTCTCTGAGATGAGCAATGGTACCAGAAACGTGGCTAGTCAATAGGGCTAAAAGATTTTTCCAAACAAAGAAGTGATGGTCTCAGTATTTTCTGTAAAAGGCTAGTGGCTAGATTATGGAAGGATTCATAAAAGGTGAAGCCTTGAAAAAAAGTTGTTCTGAGGGTTAAAGAAAAAAAACTCTCCAAAATTTCAGGAGGGCACCAGCAAGTAGCAGGAAGCCAATTAAACAAGTCATCAGTATTTTTAGTTGCAACATTACACACACAGACATAAACATGTCAGATTAATAAAGCTTTACATTCAAAATGCAATAATAAGTACATTAATGAGAATAAATGTGTATTTTGGGGAATGAGGAGCTATTAATAGAAAAAGAATAATAAGAATTTATAGAGAGAAAATTAAAATGAAAACTGGGCAATAAAAGTTATTGTAAACAAATAATGTGTGTCTGTGTGTGGGGAATCACACACACACACACAGACACACAAGCACATATTTAATAAGGAAGATCGGGAAAACATATTTGCAAGATATGTGACAGAAAATCCAGTAAAAATAACATGTAACAAGTATAAATATTATTATGTACCCAAGACAATTCTAAGCATTTTAAAATTTATCCTCATTAGAAACACCTGGAGTACATGTAATTTTTGTCATAATTTATAACTGAGAAATTATGCCCAAAGTCATAGTTAGTAAGAGGTGAAGCTAAGAGCTGAGCTTCAGAATATACTCAAGCACACCATAGTATACTCGTTGTCCATTTTAGTATTCAGTATCCCTAATATATTTTGAAATCAAGAAGATAAATATTTCAAAAGATAAATGTACAAAAGATATATAAATGAAACCTATAAAAACTCAAAAATTATGAAGAAATAATATTAGTAGTTAAGAGATATAGTCAAAGGACCAAAATGGCATACAAAGAAAGTAATAACATATGGTGCTTAGAAGGATATGAAGAAATGAAAACACATAGTTAATGGATGATAGATGCAATATTGTTTGTACATCTAAATCTGAAGTAACCAGTATATATGTCATTAGGGAACTGGTGGAACTAATTGAAAATTCAAGAACATGAAATATTAAGAAGTTATTAAATATGTTTTAGGTTTATTATTATACTTAAGAAATCACTCTAATTTTTTATAAGACATGAAAAATACATTATAAAGAAGTAAGCATAATATCTAATTTGTGTAGCAAAATAAAAGCAAGTAACTAGTACTCTATGATGGTTGAGGGAAGCAATTATTTGTGTGAATACATTTAACTTTGAAGGAATATTAAAGGGCCAATGTAGTAAAGGATTCATACCAGACTCTAAACTTGATTACAACTGATTTAAGAAGAGAAAGTGGGGTTTTCAATCTTTATAGAATATAAATTTGCATTATTTTCCTAGTTGAATGGATATGAATTATGCTTGTTTGATTAGTGGAATTTTTTTAATGAAGACAAAAGGAATGGCAGTCCCAGTGAATGGAAATGTATGATATTAAAAGCGTAGGAAGGGAATTTAGGGGAAAGTGAATATGTCAACTTCTGTGGAGAAAAGGACCAATTTAGACACAAAGTGAATAGTAAGGCCAGGAGGTTGAGACCACATTGGAGAAAGCGTTCAATGTGATGCAAATGAACTTACAATTTTTCTTATAGGTTCTTGGGAATCCACTCAAGTATTTGACCAGAGAGATGAAATAATCAATGCAGTTAAATAAGTACATCACTCTGTAGTTACCGAAGGAGGTCATTTTGACCAGAGATACGATTTTGTATCATAAATCAGTTATTTAAGATTACTCTGAATATGTACGACCCTTAGGATGGGAATATACACCCTTGTGAGACCAGGGAGGAGGCAAGAACAGTTGTTGCTACGTATGCGGTGACAAAGACCCTTGTTTTCAGGGATATTTAGTGTCTTATATCGGTTGAAATTATTTATTTTGCCAAATTGTGAGTAGTTTTGTAATTTCTTTAAAATCTATTTTTAATAACAAAGCAATGAATGGCATCTTCATATATATTTTATTCAAGTCTTCTAACTCAACTAATTCCTAAATGTCCCTACTATATTCGACAGGGACAAATATAATCATAATTTTATAAAATAACGCTCTAAAGAGAAAATTCAAAACCCAGTTACATATGTCTTTGAAGTTTGTCCATACTGTTTTGTAGTAATTCTGTGAAGGAAGATAAACTCAGCTTATGAGAAAGAAAGAAAATAACTGAGCCATTTAATCTTCTTATATTGATAATTGCAAGCTATGATACTTCTTTACACTGTGTGCACCTAGTACTTTCACGTGACTAGGCTTAGACATCCTTGAGTATTTCAATAAAAATGAAGTTTATATTGAAATAGGTGTCTATTTTATGACCAAGATTACACTTTTATTTTATTTTTCAATGTGTATTACATATCTTCCATATTTAGATTATCAAACGATTATTTTAGCACAGTACACACTTGGAATATTTGCATATCCATTTTTTCATACCTTATGTCTAGATTATTTTCAGAGTCAAATGCTTTAATAGAGGAAGCTGGAAAAAAAATTTTCCATTCATGGATTTTAATGAGTATGGATGAAAAACCAAAGTTCTTTTAAGGATTAGGCAAAGGATTCAGCATGTATTGTATTAGAAAATCTTACCGATTTGCATATAAAATATAAGACTTAGTGTGGCATTAAAAATATATATTTTATAAAGAATAATAGAAAATGTTTCCAAGCTTATAAATGAAAAATGGAGAGAGAACATCTGGTAGAGAGAGTAATGATATATATCTACATTCATTCACATTTTAATATCTATATTAAAATATATATTCTAAAAATGTATTTCTCAAAAACAACATTTGTTAGTGACAAGAATAACGCAGCAAGTGAATGAGTACATTCTAGAAAGTGAATTTTATCTCTGTATTTTAAGAGTTTGAAAGACGCCTTTTGTCACTTAACACAGACCTTTGGAGAAACAGTAATTTTAAATTTGTGTCTCTCCAATTCTTCTTTTTATATAGGATAGGACAACTATCTACATAATCCCAGTCTCAAATTCAAGACCTCTCTCACTGTGGAATGCATAATTATTGCACTATTTCTCTTTCATATATGTAGAAATCATGAAACAGAGTCAACGTTTCTTTCCTTTGTGACAGAATTATGTTGACTTAAAAATATTGTTGCTGTCCTTTCTTCAATAAGATGTCAACAGCTGCGTATTCAATTCTCCTTATCAAGACTTCCAATGATTCAGTGATAAGTAGACTGGAACACAATTCCAACACATTGCGATCCAGGCCCGCTTCATTTTTGAAGTTTTTGCAGGTGGTTTTTTACTGATTCATAGAGCCACATGAATATATTCCCACATAATCCGGGATAGCTATATCCATGAGATTTATTTTACCAAAACCTGATATGTTTTTCAATTACTTATACGGTCCTATCTGAGGAAAAGTATTTTATAATTTTATGAGTGAGCTATTTTGAGAAACTTAATTTACTGAAGAGGGATTCACTTGTAATAACTGAAAGAATAAGTCAAATTCAGAGTTAACCAGAAAATAAATAGGAATTTATTTATTTAAATGCCAGATACTGAGAAATATCCGTAAGTCTATTTGAATTTTCTTACATTTTTGTACCACATTCTTACACTGTGTCTATTCACATTAAATGAATACTGTAGGTTACATTCATATAGAAATTCTTGCATGTCAGATAGATAAAATACTTGAAAATTGTGTTGCTTTTTCTGCATTATTGCAACAAATAACTTGGAAAAGGTAATATTTCCCACTGTAGGAACAGCTTTAGACTCTACATTTAATAACTTCTAAGATGAATGGGAAGATTTTCCTGTTTTTTGTGTTTTATTTTTGTGTAGAAATCCAACATTGATTTATAAGGTTATTTTCACTGTCATAAAAATACAAAACATAGTTAAATTGAATACTTACCAAGTATCAATACTTCAAATGTTAAACTAAAATTTGAAAATTAATGTAAGTGAGGGAGACTGATGAAGAAGTGAATTAATATTTAATTACGCCTGTGCAGTGGAAAATAGAGCTACCTTCTAGTCAGTTACTTTTACTCAGACTCTCATCAACTCAACTCTGGGCTCCATCTCTGAAGTGCAAGGGGTTAGCTTCAAAGAGCATTTGGAAAGAGGCATCCTCCTTCCACCTCCAAGAGAGGGAGGACATGTCCATCCAATAATTATATATTACCCAAATATTCTGCTATTTATTTTGTATGCATGTCCTCATTCTTTCCTCATAACAACAGTGGAAATGAAAAAGAGAAAATACAATTCATGTGAGGGACTGAGGTTCAAAGAATTAAGTAAATTACCCAGGTACAGATAATTAGAAAGTATTAAAACCATGTTTCAATCAGAGCATTCTCATGCAAAATCATTTTCTCCCCAAAACAATGAAAACTAAACATTTTTAAGTATAACTTTAAGGGAGCAATAAAGGAAATTAGAATGGAGTATTTCTATAAAAAACATGTTAATATATTTGATTTCCCCTGTACCTAATCAATTTTATTAGGATTTAGGCTTTTAATTATTTATTAAAATATATATTTTATTAACATTCCAATAAAATTTTGTTTACATGTTTTGAATGTTATTGACATCTTACCTTAATCTGTGGCATCTTCCAACTGTGCTAGCAAACGTGAGTTTTTAATTGAACTCACAACAAAGTGATTAAAATTTATAGGTATAACAATGAACAAAAAAATGGAAGACAAATAGTTGAGACTTAACACATTCAGAGACAAAAGTCTAAATTTGGCCTACATAAGGTCAGAATTGTTGCTGAGATCCTCACAATCATCCAGAATCCTTGATGGGATATACATACGTCTTTAAACAAGATAACTATTTCATTATTCTGGTCACTAAAAGAGAAAAAACAAAGAAAACTTGGATTGCCCTGCCTAGAAAATAAAAGGGTGGGAGGAGAAAAAAAAGAAAGATGGAAGGTTAAAAAAAGTGCTTATTTCACTTAGCACAATGTTCTCAAGATCCATCCATATTATTGCCAATAGCAGAATTTTCTTCTTCCTCATGGCTGAAAATATCCCATTGTATGTGTATATACTACATCTTCTTTATTCATCCCTCAATGGACACTTAGTTTGTTTCCATACCTTGGCTATTGTACATAATGGTACAATGAATATGGGGTGCAGATACATGTTCAAGTTAGTGTTATTATTTGCTTTGGATATAGCAAAGCAGAATACCCAGAAGTGCAATTGCTGGGTCACCTGATAGTTATATTTCTAATTTTTTGAGGAACCTCTATACTGTTTTCCATAGTGGCTGCACCAATTTACATTCCCTAATAGTATACAAAGATTTCCTTTTCTCTATATCCTCACCAATACTTATGTCTTTCTTGTTTTTTTGATAATAGCCATTCTAACAGGTGTGGTGTTAATTTGTATTTCCCTGGTGATTAGTGATGTTGAGCATCATTTTGTGCATCTGTTGTTTATCTGTATGTCTTCTTGGGAAAAAAATGTATATTCGGATCCTCTGCTCATTTTTTAATCAGAATGTCCTTTTGTTGTTATTATTTATTCACTTGCTATTGAGTTATGTTTAATCATTGCTTAATTTAAATATTTCCAACTTTGGCAGTAGTTCTACACAGATGCCAGATGGTAACCTTGATTTTCCCTAAATTCAAATAGAGGATATTGGGACTTAAAGAATAGATGATAGACAGATAGATGATAGATAGATTGATAGATGGATGATAGATGATAGATAGATGGTAGATAGATAGATAGATAGATAGATAGATAGATAGATAGATAGATAGCTAAGATAGAATAAGTGGTGAGTGGGAAAGAAAGTTTTAATCATAAAACACTTATACCTACTTGGATTACACATTGTGGTATGACAGTTTCACAGAGGGGCAACTCTTGGACTTTTTTTTTTTTTTAACCATATTCTTTGAACTGAATTTTCAAATACCTTTGCAATTTGGAGGGAGTTAAGATGGTGGAGTTGCAGACCCTATGCTTGCCTCATCCCTCTAACAGAGCTAGATAAATATCAAATCATTCTGAGTGCCCAAAAGATCCATCTGAAGAGTGAGAGAACAAACTGCACGAGTAGAGTGAAGAGAGGCCACATCTAGAAGTTAGGAGATACAGGAACTTAATTTGGAGGAGAAAAGAATTGTGGGGGCTGTAGAGGGGAGGAGCCCTGATCACAGAGAGAAGAGAAAGAGAGTGAGTGCGCAGGTCACAGGGGATCACACAAGAAAAACACTTCCCCAAAACCATTGATTGGGAAAATGAGAGGGGCTAAATATAAATACATTTGCAACCCAGGTAGATATTGTCAGGTACCTCTGTATTTATTCAACATATTAAGTGGGTACTCTGAGTGTATCAAGCATTCTAGTAGGTTTTGAGAACACAATGATGATGGTACCTTCTATAAATAATAGTGCATTCTAACTTTTGTGTGTGACACTTGGATTGGAGATTCCACACCCAGGAAAGAGTGGTCAATTATAGTGGCCAGTAAAGATCCTGCTTCTGTTTCAAATAAACACCGTGTATTGTTATGTGAGTGACAGAACACCTAAAAAGAATTTGCATTACTAAAAGTCATTGTTAAGGACACAGATAGGAGTCTCATCAAATGTGTGACCTTCTAGGAAAACATAAAATTTATAAAAAGCCCCATGGGAATTGTCTGTGAATCAAATAACCAATGGAATCTCATTATGCTAAAACCTCTCTGTTAAGTAGGGTTATTTGTTCTTCTCCTCAGTGTATTTTCAGTTAGCTCCCTGTTGCAAAAATCTCATACTGATTATTTGCCTTCAGAGTAAAATATTGAACTGGAAACATTCTTACAATCTACTCTTGTTCTAAATTGCTGTTGACATTTATGTACTTGGCATACATAATTGTCCTAATCTCTTTCTAGACCTCCTAAATGCCCTGCTGGACTAAACTGAATTTAAAATACATTGACTTCAAATGCTGCTGTGATTCCTAACAGGTTTACATTGACACCATTAGTGCCTGACATAATATTTCCAATAAGCTATTTATTTCATCAAATATATTTGACAGTTTTATGTTTATGACACCACATAACCATGTTGAAAGGGATTTTTATATCCATCTAATTAGAAATAATAATATATTGATATAAATGTGTTATCTTTTCTATTTCTTATACCAGTACTCTAGTAGCTTTTATTTTCTCATTCTAGGATGATTTTTGATTACATTGGTAATGGAAGAAATCCACATGAAATTGCTATTTTCCATCTTTGTATATTTAAAAGCTATTTACTAGTGAATAACTTTGCTGGTTTTAGGAGTTACCTTTTGTTTTAAAATGCTTTTAATGTGATCAATTATTTGTTTTATGTTTTTATTATGTTCATAATTTCCAATAACTTTGTTAAAATATAAAAAGTATGCTTCTAAACATTAGAAAAAAATTATGGCCTCATTTATAAACTAAATTTCAGTCAATAAGAAGAGTTATTTATGTCAAAAAGCATAAGTTATCTTTCCATAACCAGAAATATGTATTTATACTAGAAAAGGATTGGTAACTATTTGTCTGGTATCTGAAGAGAAAAAAAAAGGGGGGGGAAATGTTTGCAGAAGTGCTTGGGAAACTTTTAAGCTTCGTTTGGTATAAATTCCAAGGTGGTTCCCCTACTTACCAGATCCACCACTTAGCTGAACACTTGTTTTTGTATGGCTCACATATCACAATGTGGTTTGTTTTTTTTTTTACATTTTTTAATAATTAAAAAAATTAAAAACCCAGTATTTTGTGACATGTAAAAATTATTAAATTCACATGTCAATATCCACAAATTAAATTTCACCGGAACACGGCCACACTCATTCTTTAGTTTGCCTTGCAGTGTTTAGCATGCAGTGACAAAGTTGCGTAGTCATGATAGAGAATGTATTGCCCCAGAGTCTAAATTATTTACTACTTCTGCATTTACATAAAAATGGAGTTTGTCAACACCTAGGTTAAAGTATAAGGAGGACTCTTCCCTTTTGTACTTTCCCTTTGGTTTGAAAAAACGGGGATCAAACTTGACGGTGCTAAGGAGAGAATTATTTTAAGGATACAGAATGATTCACAAAATAGAAGGAAAAGACTAGGGCTGTACTTCAAAAAAGTACCAGGATCTCAGTTTAAAAAGCCATTTCAATGCTTTATCTTTCTAACTCCCTGTTCATCTACTCTGCTCATTTTCTCTATTTAAAAAAGATTCTTAAAAAAAAAATATTCTTCTACTACGTCAGTCAGCATAGACATTTTTCACATGTATAGGCCCTTAGACATTCCATTTGTCACACGTTTACACTTCCTATGTCCAGGCTCCCAGAAGTTTGTTTTTTTAATTACTGTTCAAGCCACCAAATATAGACTATTCTTTCTTTGTCCCAATTCAGAATTCCTAGGAACATGACTGGTTGAACCAAATTTAGTCAAATTGACTCCTATAGGCCAAATAACTATGCTTGAGGGAGGTAGTCATATTGTGGAATCATTTCTGGTCTTAACTTTCCCCCTTGGCCACGTCATCATGCGTATGGAAGGGGGCATCCCCCAGATTCTCAGTACTTAGTTAAACCAACAGTAAAAGGAATACTAAAAACAATACATGTAAAATTAATATATGTGATATATATGATAAAGGTATCAAATTATTTTAAGATGCTTTGAACACTTTGTCTTTTTCAAGATCAGACAAAATTATGAATACTTAAATCATACTTGATCAAACCAGAAGCACACAATATTAAAAAAAACTCTAACTATTAAAAAAAACATGATATTAATAGCAATAGTGTAAAATGCTTATTAGCCTCTTACATTGTGCCACCTATTTCTCCTGCATTATTTCATCTGATCCTCTGTTGTAAGGACTGTTAAAAACCAATATTGTACACAGAAGAAATCTAGGCCTGGATAAGATAAATAACTTGACAAAGGTCACACAATTTAAATGAGAGAGTCATGTATCAAATCCAATAGCCTGCCTTCCTCTCCACTAATCTATTTCACAGGATGAAAAATTCAAAGAATAAAAATTCATCAAACACATAAATATTTGAATTTAATTACTTTATTCGATAAACACTATTTTATAAATTTATTGATATTACTAATAATAATATGCACTTTATCAAACTGGAATATATCTAGTGAAACTGATTGGGGACCAAACTTTAATACCACATGCAATGGTACAAATTATTATTGGGCCTGTGAAGAAATGAGTAACAATGTTAGTTTGACTTTTTGTTTTGTTTTGTTTTTCAATGTGCTTTAATTCAAAATGAATGGGCAACATTGTACATTTCTGAATAATATTGAAATTGGTATTTAATATTGGCAATAGCAACAAAACTCTTCCTAAAATCCTGCTTGCTTTGAAGCTCAGCAAAAATAACATTGTGTATTAACAAAAAGTATAGAATTTTAAATTAGGCATCTAATTTGCAAGTCCCGTATCTTTAACCTTGATTTTTTATGATTCCAAACAGTTTTTTTTCCAGTATTTTAATCAAACTCAGATCTTCCTCCTATTTCATCTGTTTGAATGATTTGATTTAACTCAAGAATTGAACGCAGTTATCTCACTTTCATTCCACTGGTTTTAACACTCCTCTCAGCAAACTTTATCTCATCGGTAGTTCAGAGTTTGGCTTATTTTGAAAGAAAGATGTCTGGGTTTTGTAAAGGAATCAGCTGCCTCTCTGGATAGCATAATTAACTATTCAGAAAATGTTTATCAAAAAATTTTTATAATTTAAGCAGAATTATGCCTAATCTTAATAAATTATATGTGTACATGTATGTACATATATACACATACAACAAATATATGTATTTTAAACTTAAGTGTAATTCAGTATTGTTATTTTAAATATCTGATGAATTTCTTATGCATCAAGCAAGCAAAGAACAAATTGCCTAGACTGTTTCACATACTCCAATTCAAACAAATTTATTTTCATGGAACATTATATGAATGAAAACTGCATCTACACTGCTTCATGCTGTTCATATAAGTGTTTATTAGATGAAAGTGGTATCATGGGTATTATCATTCTATAAAATCATCTTTATTTCAAAAGAATTTCCCAGAAAATACAAAATCAATGAAGAAATAGGGTTTGCATATATTGTTTTAATGTATCTTGTCTTATGCGGAATGCCCTTTCTGATTGATTTTAGGCCTAAAGGGGAAACACTGGAACTGTAGCCCATGATATAGACCATGGCTTTCAGATATTTTTGTCTACAAATCATAGTAAGAAATGTACTTTAGATCATGTTCCAGAGTACATACCATTATAGATATGTATGCATATATGAACTAAAAAAATTCATGAGACCTTGTTTCATGTGATGCACTCTGTTTGCAATTTTATTCTATTACATATTTTCTACTCTTTCTTTTTTTCACTTTTTAATTCTGGTTGTGGTCTACTAAATAGATTTCACAAGAGCCAGTTTAAAAAAAACGCATCTCCAGAACTACTGATCTAGAAGTCTAGATACTGCAACATGACTGCCTCTACCGTGAATTTTTACTTATTTATTTTTTCAGGTTTTAGTTTATTTTCTAATCTGTATAGTTCACATTTTAAGAAGAGAAAGAAGTGCAAAAAGCTGGCCACTTATGAAGGAGACTGTCATCCATACAGTGGTCCAGACCACTGTGATGGTGGCATTTGAAAGGCAATTTATTTAACCATTAGAAACTTGACCCAGCCTTCCTGAAATGTTGAAAAGCTCTCTGGTACTCCAAGAAAAAGGCCAGTGACATTTTTCAGCTGTAGAATTTTGGGCATAGCTCATCTCTAAAATAGATAAAACTCAGAGAAAAATCTTCTACTCCCATTCAACTTTGAAGAATACAAATTTTAATAAGAAGCGAAATTTCACAGCCAAAAATAAGGAGTGTAGTGAGAAGGATATTGCTAATTTATTAGACCTGTCACTTATATTTCCACTCCCTCTATGACACTGTTTTAAGTGTCAGTGAAACATGAGGATGAAAGACTTTTGAAGCAGTATCAAAGAAAAATAAGTTCTTTGACAGAATAGAGGTACCTGAATGTGATATTTTCTCAGCTTTCACTTTCAATGCTCATTCATAATCTACCACAGTTTATTAATTAATCTAGCACTTTTGGTAAAATAATTTTAATTACTAAACCACTTCTAATTTAGTAATTGAATGACGCAGAAATTTGAAAATGGCCTAACAAATGAAACAGATAATTTTCATAAGTTAAACATAGATAAAAATCATTAAAATGTGATATTAAATTGAAAGTAAATTTTCTGATATCAATACTCAGTTAAGATATATAAAGCTATAAAATCTGGGCTTCTTATATTTCAATAAAATATATCTTTCTTAGAAATCAGTCATAGTTTGATATATATAATTTTCCTTACTTACTTTTTTAATGTAACTTCTCTGAATCTATTTTCAAAACAGAATGACAGGGGTACTTGGGTGGCTCAGTGGGTTAAGACTCTGCCTTCAGCTAAGGTCTTGATCTCAGGGTCCTGGGATCCAGCCCTGCATCGGGCTCTCTGCTCAGCAGGGAGCCTGCTTCCCCCTCTCTCTCTCTCTGCCTGCCTCTCTGCCTACTTGTGATCTCTCTCTCTGTCAAATTAATAAATAAAAATCTTAAAAAAAAAAAACAGAATGACAATACATCTCAAAGTTCTTTCTTACCCTTCTAATGACTTTATAAATAGTACACAACAATCATAGTTTATTCAATCATTCACCAGATTTTCCAATACTTAGTAAAATATTCTATGAAATCATTTTACCTGTTTTGTTTTGTTTGGTATTCTCATTGGTTCTCTTTCGGTTCTAAACCATTTCTTATAAATCAAGAAAATTCTAATTATAATTAATTAAACTTAAAAAGTAATTTTGGAAAAAGAGTAATTTTATGGTAGTAAGTTTCCTTTTGAAGAAAAACAACAACTGTATATATTTTCTTTTTAAAATGTGTTAATTTGGGGTGCCTGGGTGGCTCAGTGGGTTAAAGCCTCTGCCTTCGGCTCAGGTCATGATCTCAGCATCCTGGGATCGAGGCCCGCACCGGGCTGTCTGCTCAGCAGGGAGCCTGCTTCCTCCTCTCCCTGTCTCTCTGCCTGCCTCTCTGCCTACTTGTAATCTCTCTCTGTGTCAAATAAATAAATAAAATCTTAAAAAAATAAAATGTGTAAATTTGGAGTGCCTGGGTGGCTCATTCAGTTGGGCGTCTGACTTGATTTCAGCTCAGGTTATGATCTCAAGAGTTGTGAGATCAAACACAGGTCAGGCTCCATCATGGGCATGGAGCCTGCTTGGGATTCGCCTCCTCCCACCCTGCACCCAGCTCTCTCCTTCTTGAGTGTGCGCTCTTTCTTTAAGAAAAAAAATGTTATTTTTTCTTTAAAATTTTTTTATATAAGCCCTAAAAATTCCTTGTTAAATTTATTGTTGGATATGTGATAATTTTCATATTCAATGTTAATGTACTATGCTTTCCACTTTTATTTTGAGTTGCATAAGGGAAAACACTATTTTTTTCTACTTTTCTATCAAATTTTCTTTCAAAAATCTAGTAATTTTTTTTCTTGATAAAATCTCTTAGTTTTACAGGTAAAAGTTCATATAACGTATTTTCCCAATATTATACATCATTTCATTTTTTAAAGTATTTAATTTGTTAAAAATTACCAATAATACAGAATGATGACATTCTTATTTTATTCTTACTTTCCAAATCTTAGAGTACCCTAGATGTTTGTTTAGAGAGTGATTTTAAATTGATGAAAAAAGATGCATAGTACAAATCTATAATATGCTGTATAGCTTTAATATCTTTAATTTTAGTGAGAAACAATCCTAGTTTAGGATGCTTGAATATGACTTGTTTTAAAGATATTTTATTTCACAAGTTTGCATTTATGTAGAACATCTTTATTGAATTTCTGATAAAGATTGATGTCTCTAACTATAATAGGGAGTATGTCTCTCCTTTCAATTATAGTAGTTTTGACCTTATGTATTCTGATGTTGTTATTAGACCCATACATTTTTAATATTGTTATGTCTTACTGGATAATTGTACCTTTTATCATTATGTCCTTATACCATAATGGTATATGTCCATATACCATAATGGCCCTCTCAATTTCTGAAATTAACATACCTCCTGCAGCTTTCTTTTTATTAGTGTTGGCATAGTTTATCTTTCTTTATCTCTACTTTAACCTTTCTGAATGTTTATATTTAAAGTTGACTTATACATAGTTGGGCCCCCCTTTTTTTTAAATCCACAATGTCAGCCTATCTTTTAAAGGATAGACTATTCACATTAAAAGTGATTGTTGTTATAATTAGATTAATAATTACCATGTTTATAATTTTTCCACATATTTATAACTTTTTCCTATTAGTTGCTTCTTTTTTATGTTCTCTCTCTTCGACTTTTATGGTTTTTAGTCTAGTATTTATAGTTATCTAAGTCTACCTTTGAATAATATAATACCACTTCACATACATATCTTATAACAAAGTCTTCCCCAATTCTTCCTTCTTGTCCCTTATAAAATTGTTGTCATTCATTGCATATATCCATTTTCTAGAATCACCCAAATATTGTAGCTAGTATTGCCTTTAACAAACAGCTATTGTAAAATGATTTAAAAAACAAGAAAAACATTTTACTTCATTTTTTCCTTCTCTGATACCCTGCATTTCTATATGTAGATTCTAGTTTCTGGTCTATCTTATTTTCTTTTGACTAAAAAACTTTTAAATACATTTCTTGTATAGCAGTTCTGCTGCTGATGAAGTCCCACAGTTTTTGTTTGCCCGAGAAAGTCTTTATTTCCACTTCACTTTTGTTTTTTTTGTTTTGTTTTGTTTTGTTTTGTTGTTGTTGTTTTATTTTTATNAGAAAAACATTTTACTTCATTTTTTCCTTCTCTGATACCCTGCATTTCTATATGTAGATTCTAGTTTCTGGTCTATCTTATTTTCTTTTGACTAAAAAACTTTTAAATACATTTCTTGTATAGCAGTTCTGCTGCTGATGAAGTCCCACAGTTTTTGTTTGCCCGAGAAAGTCTTTATTTCCACTTCACTTTTGTTTTGTTTTGTTTTGTTTTGTTTNGCCACCCAGGCGCCCTGTTGTTGTTGTTTTAAAGATTTTATTTATTTATTTGACAGAGAGAGACATCACAAGTAGGCAGAGAGGCAGGCAGAGAGAGGGGAGAAGCAGGCTCCCTGCCAAGCGGAAAGCCCGATGTGGGGCTGGATCCCAGGACCCTGAGATCATGACCTGAGCCAAAGGCAGAGTCTTAACCCACTGAGCCACCCAGGTGCCCCTCCACTTCACTTTTGAAGAATAATTTTGTGGGGTATAGAATTCTAGGTTGATTTTTTTCAAAATATTATATATTTTATTTTATTCTCTTTATATTTGCCTACTTTCTGATAAGAAGTCAGCTGTAATTCTTCCCCCTTCCCACCTGAATGTTTTAAGATTTTCTCTTTGCTTTTGTTTTCCTGAAGTTTGAGTATGGTATATTGTAATAGGTTAAATTGTGCCACTGTACCAGTTCATATGTTGAAGCTAACCCATAGTAGCTCAGGTTGTGACAGTTATTTGAAAAAAAAAAGTTCTTTATAGAGTTTATCAAGTTCAAACAATGTCATTAGGATGACCCCTAATCCAATATGACAAGTGTTTTAATAAGAAGAGGGAATTTGGTTACAGAAATCAATAAAGGGAAAGTAATGTAAAGACACAAAGAGAAGACAGCCATCTAAAAGCCAGAGAGCTTTTGATTTGGGACTTTTAGACTTCAGAACTGTGAGAAAATAAATTTCTATTGTTTAAGCCACCCAGTTTTTAGCACTTTATTATGGCAACTTTAAGAAACTAATGCATATGCCCAACCTAAATATTTGGGGTTTTTTTTCTGTTGTTGTTGTTGTTTTAATTGTTTGTTGTTATTGTTGTTGTTATTTTTTCCTATTCATTCTGCTTGTTTTCTGGGCTTCTTATGTTCATTGTTAATTTTGAAAAATGTTTGGCTATTTTTACTTCAAATGTTAGTTACGATTTTTCCTCTCCATTCCAATTACACATATGTTAGTTACACTTTTAGCAATTGCCCCACAATTTTTGGATATTCTGTAGGTTTTGTTTGTCCTCTATATTTTATTTTTAAAAGTTTCTATATTTAAGCTCACAATTCTCTTCTCAGCTCTGCTGAGTCTACTTAATGGGCTTTCAAATGTACTCTTCATTTCTCTTACGGTGTTTTGATTTCTAGTATTTCCTTTTGATTTTTTTCTCAGTTTTAATCTCTGCTTATATTGCCAATCTGTTCTTGTATCTTATCTACTTTTATTTAACCTTTAGAGTCTTATATTAATTGTAATTATTTTAAATATCCTATCTGATAATTCCAAATGTGTCTTATCTCTGAGTCTAGTTCTGATGCTTGATTTGTCTCTAGGTGCTGTTTTTTCTTACCTTTTTGCATGCCTTGTAAGTTCTTGTTGAGAACTGGACATGTGTCCGTTATCACAAATAGAGATAAATAGGCCTTTAGTGTGAATATTTATGCTGATTTGGCTATAAGTTGGTCTGTGTTTAATGTTTCTTAGAGCTGTAGGTGTCCAAGGCTTCAAATTCCTCTAAAACCTGTGCTTTTGTCTCCCCTCCTGACTCTGAGTTTCCCTAAGTACTTTTCCTCAGAGAGAGAAGTGTATGGCAGGCCTTTTAGCTATAATTCACTGTTACTGTATTGGATGGTAAGGGGTAGAAGAATGAGTACTGTCTATAATCTTCCAGTTAAAACTCCATCTTTCAGTTGATTTGTGCCTTGGTGCTGTGGTCTTCAAAAGTGTTTTTCGAGTGATAGGGATATTTTTCTCCCCAACGTCTTCACCCTTCCATAGTTGCCACATTCTTAATGGGTTTTCTGTTTGTTTGTTTTGTGTTTGTGTTTTTACTCAAAGCTTTAATCCTTGTTGGTTATTTTCTCTTTTTTAGATAACAAAGTCTGGAGAAATTTTCATAGGAGGGAAGGCTTTCTTCTATCTGAGATAAGGCTCTGCAAATTCTTTTCTCCTGGGGATGAGGCATTAGCTATGGAGAAATCTCAGTGTCTGCCAAAATGATTGCTACTTTCCTTTTATCAGAACTATGAGAGGATAATCTTCAGATCTTTTACCACGGGAACTTGGTAGAGATCCTGGAGGTAAAGTCTAGAAAAGTTTTACTTTTCCCTAAGACTGTGTCACTCAGGGATTTCTTATTCTCATTCTAACATACATTTCGCCTCTAGACATTAGTCCACATTATTGTTTAAATCTTCCTACCAGTTTATGGCTCCAGCAGTTTGGCTTCAGGTTGTGACCGTCTGTGCACTTGCCTATCCAAATTTCCAACTGACAATTTCACTGCAACTCACTTCTCTGATTGGACCAAAGGAAGCCACTGATTTTAACTTGAACATTTCTTTTTGTGGGAAGGTTATAAATAATTGCTTTCAAACCCTATAACATGCCACAGCTATAATTGTGTCATGTTTTGTCTTTTTCAACACTCTATCCTCAATCCCACCATAAACTGGCATAGGATGGATATTCCAAAATGTTGCTCAAAATATTGATTGAATGACAAATTTCAAAATAAAAATTATTTTACATTAAGAAAAAAAAGAATGGCTTAAAAATACTGATCCAGGGCGCCTGGGTGGCTCAGTGGGTTAAAGCCTCTGCCTTCGGCTCAGGTCATGATCTCAGGGTCCTGGGATCGAGGCCCACATCGGGCTCTCTGCTTGGCGGGGAGCCTGCTTCCTCCTCTCTCTCTGTCTGCCTCTCTGCTTACTTGTGATCTCTCTCTCTCTCTCTGTCAAATAAATAAATAAAATCTCTAAAAAAAAAAAAACCTGATCCATAGGGTATTGAATATCACTGGCTTAAAGTCCAAAGTCAAGTAAGGCTTCTATCTCTCAGCCCATATCATGAACTCAGTACATTGCTTTTAATGAATCTAACTTGTAATAGGAAATATAGTAGACATTGATAAATAAGAAGGTCTTTTTAACAAGTGACTTCACTCAAAATTTATTTAACCTCCCCACACTCTGACTATTAATTCTGTTCCAAGTTGGTTCCTGGGCTTTCAGGATTTCTCAAATCAGGCAAGACTTCCTAAGCAGTGTGGCAGCCCATCATCTAAAGCACATTATCTACAAGGAAGAGAAGAGAAATAATCCAAATGAGGTTGCTTGTAGAAGGTTTTATTTATGAAGAAATTCAGTATTTCAAGAACCATGGTATAATTACATCCTTTTATCTCTTTAGACATTTGACCCATATACAAGAAATTCTTTATTTGTGTTAGAATTTGGCAAAAAATTTAGAACTCTATCTTGGTGTTCCCAACTAATATCCTGTGTCTTCCAAAAAATACCCTGCAGTTAGGAAGACAGATTAGTTCCCAAGTCATAATTAGATTCTGCAATTCCTTTGCCATGCTTCTTCACTATTTTTCAAATATGGCAAGGATTCTTCCATGTCAGGTCCTTTGAATTTGCTGTTTCTTCTGTTTATCATGATATTCCCTAGATATAAGTAAGGTTCACGCCATCACTTTCTATTCACAAGTGACTTAATTGCAAAAGATATTGTTAACCACTCTGTATAAAACATCATACTTACACAAAATAATTAATATGCCTTAATACTCCTTTCCCTATTACCATACTTCTTCAGTCATATTTCATTCATGTCATATTTTTCATCATCACCTGATAAATGATGTATTTATTTATTCTAAGGTACACGAAAGAAGACGTTTTCCATTTTGGATGAAAAATAAAATTACTTGTATGACAACATTACTTGGGATATAGGCACAAATCAAGAGCATACTCTACTTCCTCCACTTAGTAACCCTTCTGTTTTTTTGTTTGTTTACCAAGACTGCTGCTTCTGGCCAGGTTTTTCTGTATCAGCTACAGAAAAACAAAACAAAAGGAGTTTTATTCTACCCGTCTGTCATTTATAAATAAATAATCTGGTTAACCCACAATTTAGAAATACGTTTATGATTTCTGATTTCATGAGATGCACAGAAATACATGCATGTTAATTTTGTGTATGATTTTTGTAAATAGAAACGTTTCCACAAATGTTCTTTGATGGATGTTCCTTTGGTATAGTTGACCTATGGATTCCAAGTGAGAAACAGAGTATTACGTCTTCCACTGTCTTTACTCACTTTTTAAGTTTTCTGATTTTTTTCTCCAGTATGGCTAGATATTATTTTCAAAATTCTTTTTAAATTCTGTGCATGTTGCTATAACTTACTTTTCCAGACTCCTCGCAGTTTAGTTTTATGTGTGTGTGCTTGAATACAATGTACACTTCCCTGAAGTCTGGTATAAATCCCAGGCCTTCTGATTGTTGGACTTGAATTTAAATGAATTGAAGTAAAAAAGAAACATGGCTGCAATATATATAACTTTTCAGTATAAATTTTCCTCTTTTACCAACAAGTGCCTATTTTAATATCTGGTATTTATACCCTGTATGGCTCTTCAGATTATATTTTTCTAATCCCCACAAATCAGTTGTTTTCATTGCCATAGTGACACTTATTCTTTGAACATTGCCCTCAAGAGGAATAAGTGTAAACTACATCGACTGTCTTTGGTTTTTATCTTACTTTTTTCCTTTTAGTCTCTGCCACTAAAGCACATACTGACCTATCAACCCTAGCTGAAAAAAAAAAAAAATCCAGAAACAAAGGGGGTAATGCAGACATTGGAGCTTGATTCCAATTTTCCTGTATGTCAGGACAATTATAAAAGGCAGGTATCCAAAGGAACACTTCAGTGACAAAGGGAAAAAAGAGCTCAAGTCAGAGTGTCAGAGAGCAGAAGAATCTTATAGTCAAAAAGTAAATAATTCACTAAATACTCTTACCAAGGATTCTAATTTTCAATGCTGTTGTCCTTGACCTAGAGAGCATGTAGCTAAAAATGTATGAAAAGCTTTGTTCTAATGCCGACCAGAGCAGAATAATGCCTCTAAAGTAATTTCAAAGTGAAAAGAAAAAAGCAATAAACACAGTGGTTGGTAGATTGGAGACTGTGGGAATAGACGCTCAAAGGAAAGCCTTCTTATCCAAATGAAGAGAAATGAGGGAACAACACTGCAGACAGACGTGCCCTAGTGTAGCCAGATCTGTTTTGACTCAGCTTATTTTCCCCATCACTGAGAAGGGGCAGCTATGCCATCAATCATAGTCAGATCATTTTTTCTCTGTTAAATAGACAACTTGTCAGGTAGGTAACTAAATGTATGTTATGCTCCAACAATGTCACTTAGGAACAGAATCAACACTCTGAGCGTGACTTTCACAATACAACATTTCATTATGAAGACGGTAGTGGTTCCAAATAAAGCTCTGAGGGCAATTTCCCAACAGCCATTCAGTGAAGTCAATGCCGGTTGAACTTTAGACAAATGGAAAATGTTACTTCAACAAAAAGTTAACCTGATTGAAATAGTTTCCCTAGTAGCTTATTTATTCACACAGAATACTTATGAGAGGGTACTCTGCATTGTTTAGAGGATCAGAATTAAATCCATACTTTAAACCTAAAACTAAGCTATTAAACAAGCAAATTATATCTTAAAAGCAAATGGATTTTCAAATGAGTATTGAGTGTAAACGGTGTCGTATCAGAAACGTGTTTCTAGGAAGAGGTTCACATAAAGTAGATTTTGCTGCCTAGAAATGTCTTGAGAAATGGCAATTCAATTTTATCACCAATTTTAGGAGTATCTTCTACATTACAGTTCTCAGTGAGGCAGTTCCAAATTTTCTCAAATAACTTTTCTTGAATTAATGGAAGGTATCCTATAGTTCTTGGATATTCTTTGCAGTCTTTGGAAACTAAATATTTCAATGGTTTCTTGGTATCTTTGGGGAAAATGACATTGTAGTCTTGAATATTTTATCAAAATCTATTTGTCTTTTTGGAAGACACCATACAAGGAAGTTAAAATCTCCAAAGGAAACTATATGATACGTGCAAAACATTCACCAGTGTTTCAAAAATAACTGATTAAAAGTTCTATCATAATAGTTAAAAAGTAATAATGACCTAAGATACTCACTAATTAGGTGTCCCATCCTTGTCACAGCAAATCGAATCTGACAGTGTCATTCAAAATTGTTATCTAAGCATCGAAGCAGCAAATAAGATTGAACCTAACATAAGGGACCCATTTAGATCTCTTGATCTCTAGGTCAAATTATTTCTCTCTCTCTCTTTCATCCTCTCTCTCCAGAGAGAATGGGAAAAAAGACAGGAACCTGTGGAAGAGAATATAATTAACTCACACCCCCTATAAGTATTATAATGTTTTGTCTGTATATCCATCCTTCTATTTACCTATTTATCATCTATTATCTGTCTAAAACCATATTTCCATTCTGCTGTAGCTTAATTCATATGGGATTTTTGCCAAAAAATATTTCAAATTAAAAACATCTACAATTTTGGTTTATACACACAGTACTCCTAATTTTTGTTTCTCAGTAATAATAATATGTACTGAATGATGAAACATATACTTTATGCAGAATATTCTTTAATGTTTTTGGGAATATTGTTAATAAGAGCATATGCTGAGTGCAGTAAAATAATTCTTTAACAATCTGTAAGTTTTTAGTAAGAAGAAAAATGGTTTAATTTTGTAGTCAGTCCGTTCTTTCGTAAAACTATAATGCTTAAATAGCTAGTTACTTAAGTAACAATAATCAAGGAAAAGGGATATATTGAGTTTCTGCAGCTAAAAAATATATGAAACTTGAGGGAAGAAAATATATATAAAAATATAAAATATGGGTGTTGTTCTCAAGTTCATAATCTGGCTATGGAGAAAAAAATATACAAATATTAGCAAGAGTTAGTATTAAGCCCATTTTTTTCATACCTTTTTAACAGTAATCAAGACTCCAATCCTTTTTTTTTTCCCCCAGTTTTGCCCTCTTGTTTTCTTACTGCTAAAGACAAAGCTGGTCATTGTCTAAAATAATGTCTAAATAAATGTCATTATCTAAAATAAAATATTGAGCATGGCATACAAAACCTTTCATACATTTGGCTTTCCTTAACTGTTCCCCTCAGTGTATTTTCAATTCCTATTTTCACTTATAAAAAGATATCCTAAAGCACTTTTAATTCTTGGAAAATATTTTGGCTTTAAAGTGTCCTTGACTTTAAAAATGCCTTTATATAGTTTCCTGCTTATCTACATGTTAATCCTTCGCCAAGAGACAGCTCTCTGACTACCCCAGGCAAACCTAGACTTTCCTTTCTGTCCCACATACTTCCTATAATTACATTACACTACCATTTCCTTCACTAGCCAGCAGACTGGAGGTTGCAGGCAAAGACCATGTCTAAATTGTTCACTGCTCTTAAGCACACATCTCAAACATAATAGGCATTTAGTAAATATTTACTATTGAATGAATCACTGAAATAAAATCTGGAACAGTATAATTTCAATTAAATGAGGGAATTCCAGATATTTCTCTATTTCAGTAATATTAGACTGAAGTGCCAAGTACAATGCAAGGCAAGGATAGTAATGCAGAAAGCTGATACTGTGAAAAGTTCAACTGATCATATCTAAAGAGTTTTGCAGGGGCATTATCTCAGTGATTCTATTATTATACCATCCGTAATCCTCAATATAATTTAGGACAAGAGAGCACCTGTGTCTCACAAGGGTTCTCATTTTATGCAGGCTCAGAATACTGAGGTATAAAATTCTCACATCAAGTTATTTCTTTGTCTTGAGGAATATAATTGTTCAACAGACCAGAACACTAAGTAGCATGATTAGCATATTCCTTTAAAATCAGAAACTGTAGGAAATCGAATAATAAGCAGAAGATGGCTTGATGAGCATGAGACCATTACAACATTTGACTGTTGAATCAAGCTAAAATGTGCTCTACTCATCTGCGTCATAAAGTTAGGAATGCCAATGGAACTACACTACCCAACCGTTGACTGAGATGCCCCACCCTCCACTTGGCCAGTGCTTGGATGGTCAATTTGTACACATGTCTGACTAACTTCTCTTCCAATTAATATTCAGCTGAGATTGAAATGCTTGCTATCAAAATATATCTCATTGTTCTCTCTCAAGGCAAAGGCAAGCCTGGGAGTGCAAAACCTGCCTTTACTTGGTGTCTTCGTGCTATCAACATTATTTTTAATTTCTTAAGGGGGAAATAATTTCTAATAAAGTAACACATGAAGCAAGAAGAGTACTAAATGATATATATAGCTATACTAAATGCACATATTTAAAATACCATATTATATGCAATGTGTTTTCTTCTACATAAATACTAGTAATTTGATAGCAAACATGCATGTATTTGATATATGTTGCATTGGGTTATTAGTATGCAAATGCCATTATAGAAATTTTCTTCTACTTCATGTTTTATTAAGTAACGTAATTAACATGGAGTTACTACCTCATAAATGACCTCACATTTATGATTTGGAAAAGTGATTTGGTAAACTGAGATAGAAAAAAAAACCCTCAACATGCTAAATGAATTGCAAGCAGACAGAAAGGAGAAACAGACATTTACTGGGGGGATTGGAATGGGTGGGAAGGAAGATAGTCTATACTTCGAAAGCACTATAGCACTTCAAAACTACAGTAATGGAAGAATGCTTTTTAATTCAATGCTTTGGTTTTAGATTACAAAATAAAAACCTAATCCTTATAGTAAATGTAAACAATGTAAAGGTATATAAAGAAAATGTAGAGGGCTGCCTGGGTGACTCAGTCAGTTGGACAGCTGATTCTTGATTTCAGCTCAGGTCATGATCTCAGGGTCCTGGAATAGAGCCCCACCTGGGTCTCTGTGCTCAGCGGGGAGTCTCTTTGAAGATGCTGTCTCCCTCTCCCACTCCCCCGAATCACACTCTTGTGCTGCTCTCTCTCTCTAATGTAAATAGATAGATCGAAAGGAAGGAAGGAAGGAAGGAAGAAAGAAAGAAAGAAAGAAAGAAAGAAAGAAAGAAAGAAAGAAAGAAAGAAAAAAGAAAAAGGAAGAAAGAGAAAGAAAGAGGGTGGAAGGAAGGAAGGAAGGAAAGAAAGAAAGAAGGAAAGAAGGGAGGGATGGATGAAGGAAGAAAGAAAGAAAGAAAATGTAGGGACCAAGGGCAGGCTGTCCTAAGATCGGACATTTTGGCAGGTAGATTTTTTTGATTAGGAGGTAGTTGAGACCCTGTGGGCTCACGATAAACTTTTGCCCCTCCTTTAACTATATAGAAGAATTTAAATTGGTGGATCTTTCCAGAATAAGGGTTATTTTAAATAAATTTTATCTGAGGAACCCATGTTCCGTGGCAAGGTGAATATTTAATTACCAAACATTTATGCTTTTTCATACTTCCTGTAAATTGCATTCCTTCCCTTTAAAGTTCCAGACTTCTATCCCCTTTTCTTTTATTCAGAATGATATATATAGCATATTTTGCTTGAGTGTCTCTAGAATTTCCATATCTGTGTGTCTTCCCTCTATATGTGGTATTAAATTAAATTTTCTCCTGTTACTCTGTCTCATGTCCATTTGATTTTTAGTTCAGCTGCAAAGACCTTTGAGAGGACAGGAATTCTTGTTGCCTAAAAAAAATATCAATATTCTTCTCCTCCTTCAAGCCTAATCCTATCCCGTTAAACAATATCAATAGTTTGGCTTATATATTTCTATGATTATCTTTAACTGTATCTATATCTATAGATATCCATGAAATAAGAAGTATATATATGAGATGAGAAGGTATATGTGATATATGCCATATGAAACATGGTATATAGCATAAAATGTGTAATATATGATATCATATATATTTTACTCTATATATTATATAATATATAATATTAACTTTATATTCTTGTATAAATGTATAAACTACATGCAGATGTGATATATATATGAATATATATTGTATATATATATTCCTCACTTAAATACATAAATATATTTTTGAAATATTTCCTTACATATAATCAGTAAACTTATAAAATTCTCAGATAGACCATACACTGGTATACACTTGAAGGTGAACCAACTTACGATGATATCTACGATGACAATATATTGTATATTCTCATAAAATTTTTAGCATATTATCATATATAAAAATATTTTTCAAACCATAGGTTTAAAATTTTTTGAGCAACCAAAATAGAGGATGTAATCACATGATTTTTCCCTAATTTTTAAGGTGTATAATGATTTACAAAAACACTATTAACAAATCTGTGTGATAGTATTCTATTTCAGTTACTAAAAATATAAATTATATCTATATGGTAATATGTCACCTAGTCCTGATTATCATATCAATTTTCATTGTCATATAAATTTAACCACTAATAAATCATACATTGAGTTATTTAAATTTTTATTTAATTTTGCTACTACTCAGTGGTTATTGTTTTAAACTTAAACCCTTCTTTCTCTAGTACCTCTTGTATCATCTTAAACCATATAAACACGAAATTATTTAAAGCTAATCTCGCACACTGAATAATAATCATTCAGAATAAGGAAAGTGATGTTCTCAGATCCTTATGCTTACCTTTAAAACACAACTTAATTCTTATAAGATATAAAGTAGAATATCTATCTGTCTAATTATCATCTCTCTATATATCATCTATCATCTATCTATCTAGTCAAATACACAAAAAGTTAAGTATGGGACAGAATTTTAAAGAAAAGTTGTTAAGTTTAGATTCAATGAGAATATTACCTAATATTATTTATAAATATGGAGAAGAGATCAATTTTTTTAAGGTTTTATTTATTTATTTCACAGAGGGAAAGAGATCACAAGGAGGCAGAGAGGCAGGCAGAGAGAGAGGGGGAAGCAGGCTCCCCGCTGAGCGAGGAGCCCGATGCGGGCCTCGATCCCAGGACCCTGAGATCATGACCTGAGCCGAAAGCAGAGGCATTAACCCACTGAGCCACCCAGGCGCCCAAGAAGAGATCAATTTTTAGTGTTTTCTGTGTACCTGGTTTTTTATATAATAGCTCTTGAGAATAATAGGATGTTATCTTCACTAAGTTGCTAAAATATTTGGTACTCAAGCCTACCATTGAGGAACAAATAGATAACCATCTTCTGAAAGAGAGAGTAAGCCAAATTGCTCGCCAATGCATGCGCGTGTGTGTGTGTGTGTGTGTGTGTACTTCTTTGAAGGTCAGTAAAGGAACTTGGATTTACTTTTTTAGTGTCTATGTAATGAAGAGTGTCAGCGACAAGTGTGGTTTAGGAGATTCCCTATGATTTCCATCAGCATCTCCTACCTGAAAGATACCACACAAACACCCAGATTACCTTTATGAACCCAAGGGTAAAGTCTGATGGGACTATGATGGTAGCTTTGCTCCCATCTTATTTTGTTCAGGCTGCTGTAACAAAATACCAGAAACATGGTGGCTAGGAAATAACAAATATTTCTCACTGTTTTGGAAGCTAGAAAGTCTAAGTTCAAGGCACAGGCAGATTTGGTTTCCGGTGAGGACCTGTTTCCTAAATAACTGTCTTTGGCTATGACCTCACATGGTGGAAGGGCAAGGGAGTTCTCTTGGGCCTCTTTTGTAAGGGCACTAGCCCCGTTCACGAGGATTCCTCATACCACCTTCTTGGGGGTTAAATTTCAACGTATGAATTTTGGGGGAATATAAGCATTCAGAACATAGCATTCTACCCCTGAATCCCCAAAATTTATGTTCTTCTAGCATTCAACATACATGAATTCCCTGTCAATGACTCCAAAAGTCATAACTCATTCCCGTATCAACCCAAACATCTAAAGTATAAAGTCCCATCTTTTAAAAAGTCTTATCTAAATATCACATAAATCAGAAATAAATGAGACTCAAGATGTGATTCATTCTAAGGCAAATTGTCCTAGAGCTGTGAATCTATGAAACCAAACGTGTTATGTGCTTCCAAAATACAATGGTGGGACAAGCACGGTATAAACATTTCCATTCCAAAACGAAGAAATAGGAAAGAAGAAAGGCGTGTCAGGTCCCAAGGAGATCCAAAACCATAAGTTTGGGAATAATCTTCTTTGGCTTTGTGCCCTTCTTCCCTCCAGACCCACTGTAGAGGGAGTCCCACCTTCCGGACCTACTAGGACAGAGGATAGACCCCCAAGGATCTACACAGTTCTACACCCATGGCTTTGAGTGATCCTGAACCCTGAAGATCCTCTAGGCCTAGGCCTCACCCCCATGGGGCATTTCTCTGTGGTGATATCACCTCTGCTGTGGTTCTGGGTCTGGAATAGCCTACCAGAGGCTCTACTGTTCAGAGGTCGTGAGGGAAGTCCCACCTCCAGGGCTCCACTGAACATTGCCATCACTGGGGTTCTCTGTAATAGCCTCGCAGGTTTGCCAGAGCTCTTGCACTCTGGGTCTGTGCTGGGAGGTGCAGATCCAATAATCTCCAAAATGCCGTCGGACTCATTTTTCCATCGCCTAGATGAATAGCTCTTAGCTCCTATTGAGAGGGCTGGTCTGTACAAATCTCCTTGTCAAATTGCCAAACACTTTGTGTTCTCTTCTGACCATGCTTCCTCATTTTTTCCCAATATATATGTGCTGAGAATTTTCCAAATATTTAAGCTCTGTTTTATTTTGTTAACAGTTTCATCTTTAAATTATTTCTCTCTTCAAGTAGTTTCTACAAAAGGTCAAGAGAAGCCAAACTGCACTTTCAACACTTTGCTTAGAAATTTGTTCAGCCAAATGTCCAATTTCATTGATCACAACTTCTACCTTCCACAAAACACTAGAATATGAATGCAATTTAGCCAAGTCTTTGCCACTTTATAGCAAGGATCACCTTTCCCCGGTTTCCAATAACATATCCCTTATTTCCAACTGAGACCTTATCAAAATGACCTTTACTGCCTAAATTTCTAGCAATATTCTGTTCTCCACCACTTAGGCATTCTCTAAGAAAGTTGAAGTTCTCTCTACAGCACTCCTCTTTTATTTCTGAGATCTCACCAGTATCTTTTTTAATAGTTTATTCACAGCGTAGGCTTTCCAGCATGCACAATCTGAACTCTACCAACTGTTACCACTTCCAAAGCTGCTTCCACCTTTATACATATTTGTTACAACTGTTCCCTACTTCTCAGTGCAAATTTCCTTTCTTAATCCACTCAGGCTGCTACAACAAAATACCAGAGACTGAATAGCTTATTAACAATAGTTATTTACCTCTCCTCATTCTGGAGGTAAGTCTAATAGCAAAGCCCCAACAGATTCAGTGTCTGGTGAAATCCTGCTTCCTCATAGAGCACATCTTCTTGCTGTGTCCTCATGGCACACTGCAGAAGAGGCAAGGAAGCTCTTTGGGTCTCTTTTATAAGGTTACTAATCCTGTTCATGAGGGCTCAAAGCTCATCACCTAATCACCTCCCAAAGGCTACACCTCTTAGTATTATCACTTTGGAGGTTCGTTTTCTAAATACAAATTTTGGAGTAATGCAAACATTCAGACCATAGCAGTTTCCCAGACTATATTCTCATGGGCATATTCATTTTTGTGTCTGTATTTTGAGGAGAGGGAGGAAAATCATATTGAATTAACAAAGCTGATAAGAGCTAACCCTTATTCACTGAGGTGATACTGTGGTGTTAAGTCTAAATGTCAAAAATGTTTGTTACACTTGTAAAAAGAGGAAAGAACAAAAATGAATATGATTAAAATGCTACAGCTTCTAATGCTTTTATTTTATTTTTACTGTTAATTTATACATAGTGAAATATAATGATCTGAAGTGTTTGGTTTGATAAGTTTTGACAATAGGATGCACCAATGTAACCAAAACTCAATGAAAAACATACATTTACACAGCCCAGAAAGTTTTTATGTGTGCTCTTTTCAGTCATTTTCTCCTCGGTACCTGGTACAAACATTTTCTTATTACCGTCACCATAGAGTTTCTGTTCTTACCCTTCACATATGGGGAAACATACATAATACATTCATGCACCTGTTTATTTTTGTTCAACGTAATATTTTTGCAATTCATTCATATTATTCTATTCATGAATAGTTCACTTATTTTTATGGCTGTATAGTATCCCATTATAAAAATATTATTTAAATTGCTTATCTATTTATTATTTGTGGACACTTGGGTTATTTCCAGGTTTTATCTGTTATGAACAAAGCTGTTATGAACATGTTTGTACAGTTCTTTTTGTGGACAATAATTTCATACATTTCAAGCAATTATATAATTCTATAGAGCTCTAAGAGAAATGAGTGGAAGGGAGAGATAATTTTCGCCTAAATATAAGAGCAATTTTTGGAAGTAACCTACAGTTATTCAAAAAAAGTAATAAAATATCTTATGATCCAGATATTTAGGCATCATTTAAAAGAATCAAATAGAAGCTGAATAAGGTTCAGGAAGCAGAACATATTTTTGTATTGGTGGGGATTAGGCTAGTTTACCTTCTTTGTACTCTTCCAGTACTACTATCCTAAAATGGCAGGATTATGTTATAGTACATTTAGTAGATTTAGTTCATTTAGCTGGTGTTCTAAAACAGGTAATTTCTCTAATGCAAATCATATGTTTTATAGGCAAGGAAATTGAGACATAAAAATAGTAAAAGAATACAATTTGAATGTTGACCATATTGAGAGGAAATTTATACTTACACATCACTGAGTTTGGAGGGAAATAGTGATTGCTACATACAAATTAGCATACATTAGACTTTCCACAGAGAATAAATTTTTGCAATGTTCAAGTATCCTTTTTTTCCATAAAGAAATGACATGACTTTTGAATGTTAAGTGATACTCTATTCCAGTAAATCATGCAGTCTCATTTTTTAGAGTTTGCCACAAATTTAACCTTGAAGACTGCATTTTACAAGGTTCACAAATATCTGTAATATGCAATTCCTCAGGGCTTCTTAGCATACCACTGATATGCATAGACAGATATTATTTATCAGTGTTTCCTATTAAGGAAAGAAAAAATTATTCCCAGTGGATCCTATAAACTACATAAATAAAACCAATATCTATGAAGGTATTGAATCATGATTTGCTAAACTCAAAGTTTTTATTTTTTTTCCCACAGCACCATATTGCAACGAGTGTTATTTGACAAAGTGACTTTAGTCTGTGTGAATGTCCTTTCAAAATGTTCTAGTAATGTGGCTTAGCAGCAGGACTTTTGCCACAGACTCCAACTAAAGCAGAGAACTCTAAAAAAGTGCAATTGTTCTGTGAGA
Source organism: Ailurus styani (assembly GCA_002007465.1). Lineage (NCBI taxonomy): Eukaryota > Metazoa > Chordata > Mammalia > Carnivora > Ailuridae > Ailurus > Ailurus styani. The sequence goes on along the minus strand of LNAC01000142.1, from coordinate 2,656,178 downwards.
GTCCTCTGTAGGAAGTAGAAATGAACAATGTGTTGAAATGTAAATTTCCTTCAGATTCTTACAAATCCTGCTCTACAGGGATTTCACTTTTCAAAGGAATCTTCTGTATTTACTACTCCACTTGTTAAATTGTAACTCCCTAGGCCAAGATTTGTAAATGATCAGAGAACCGTCACCACAGGGCTAGTTCAGGCATGTTCCCACCCTTGTTACATTGTACCTCTTTCAACCTAACACTAAAATACTGTATTTGGAAAGTGATGTGGAAGAGATTGTAAAAACGCAGCTTTTAAAATATTTCTAATGTCTTGCTATTATAGAGAAGTTAATAACCAGAGCCATTCTTAAGAAAGATAGAAGACAAGGGTACATCCCATTTTATGTCATTCTCTTCAGCCTCCACAGTCCAATCTAATGTATTTATAAAAATCAGCTAAGATAAACATGGGGAGCAATTTTGAATTTGAAAATTATTTAAAAGGCAAACCTTAAGAATTATATCTTGTTCTCAGCTGCAGTAACGATGGAGTGTAATGCACAGATTGATAGTATAATTTCTATGAATCTCAGGTAATTCTTCTGAGCATCAGATGCTGTAGACAATTTTATCTCCTACTGGATGTATTCACCATATATAATGCCTATTAACCATACTTTAGTGGATTTCTAAAAGTGTTTCTCAGAAGCTTAAGGGCTCCATTGAATTGTGTCAGAAGCTTCTAGTGTAGGGGCACCTGGGTGGCTCAGTGGGGATGAGCGTCTGACTCTTGTTCTTTAGCTCAGGTCATCATCTCAGGGTCCTGGGATCCAGCCTTGCATTGGACTCTGCTCAGAGGGCAGTCTGCCTGTCCCTCTCCCTCTGCCACCTCCCCTCACTCAGCTCGTGCTCTGTCTCTCTTAAATAAATACATAAAATCTTAAAAAAAACAAAAAATAAAAACAGACTCTGGCATATGAGAGGAAAAGGATTTTGTTCCCTTCCAATATAATTCCCTCCTATCAACCAGATAAATCTGCTTTGATCTGATTCACTTACAGTATTTCTATATAACAATAGAATTGTATAGTGAATATACACAAATATACTGTATACACATATATACATACAAACACACCAATTGGGTATGAGTTTACTCTTCATATTATAGGGGCCAAGGACAGGCCACCCCAAGACAGGTCACTCTGGCATTAAGGTTATTGTGAGCAGAAGGCACTTGGGACCCTGTGGCCTCAAGAGAAACCTTTAACTACACAGAATGATCTAAATCGGGGAGGGGGTATCTCCTCCCAGATGAAGACATAAATTTCGTCTGAGTAACCCATCTGTATGGCAGGACAAACCCTAATTACCAAATATATGCTCTCGTTCTTCTCACCCTGTGAAGTACATTCCTCCCGTTTGAAGTCCCAGATCCCTACCTCCTTTGCCGGAGTCCGGCTCCAGCAGGTCCAGGGGTCCCCGAAGGATGGACGGTGTCGGTGAAAGGAATGAGAGAAACAAGCAGTTCTTTCTGATCACCAAGCAAGCATCTCTAACTCTGCTGGTCTCAGTCGCTTTATTTATAGACAGTAAGATGAACAATACGTGACCAGAACATGACTTTTTTGAAGGTGATTGATTCCCGTGATATGATGTTTTGATCAATGGAAACATTCCCTACATGTTCTCCTCAGCTTGACCTTTACACTTTATGTCTGGCCCCTATAGATGGCGGCGACATTGAAATGGCTTCTTCAGCCGTACAGGGCAAGTGGGTCACGCTTTCGTTCTTAGACATGAGTTAAGTGGAAATTGCATTGTAATAGAGTTACAAGTTAAGGACAGTAACCATTATTATGTATTAGAATCATCTATCTTTGTTAAACTCATATGAATAAGGCACTAGTTATATAGTTCAAGCCTAGTCTAACATAGGTGAATCACGCGTCACACTATCTAGCACATTAATCACAGAAGCAAGGAGTGCAGAAGTGAAGGAAATAGTGGTAATTATGGAAGTAGGGCCTAAGTTGTTCATATAAGCTATTTCTTTGTAACTGAGTGCACAGGCTCTATAGGGGTCCTGTTCTGGCTATTCTTTGAATAAAGGGCAATATTCATGGAAAGCAAACCTTATGGAGAGTACCATACCTTCTCATTAATCAGTAAAGGAACATGTAGCAATTTGTGTCCTGCTCTGACTCCTATACTAGCTTTAGATAAGGCTCCTTTTCTTCCGGCTGAACTAATGTCTAGCTCCTGGGCCTGGTGGTGTCTTAAAGTCTTTCTCTCTGATCTACAAGAGCTCCATGAGAAAATGCTGGGAGAGAGAATCACAGAGAGAGAATCTAGGGTCCTTGCTGTGGGGCTAAGGGTCTGATTCTCCTCATATGCTGTCATACGAGTTATCTCGGTCTGGTGTGGAGTGCCTTAGGGCCCATTCATAGGCAACAGTCTTATTCCTAGAAGAGAAATCAAGAGTGGTGGAAGGAGATACTAGGTTCACTCTATATGGTAGGAGCTGTGCAAACGCTGCCATTTCCACGCTGTGACTGTGTCAGCCAGCGAGGCCCATGTGGTTCCCGGCACTCCTTCCCCTTAGTTCAGGATGACATACGTACATCATCTTGCCTGACTATCTCTGGAATTTCCATGCCTGTGTGGATTCCCTGTACATAATAATCAAATTTGATCTTGTCCTGTTAATCTTTCATGTCAATTTGACTCTTAGACCAGCTAGAAGGACCTTGACAGAGACAGGACATTCTTGGTTCCCAACAATATTCCAGCTACAATATGTGTGCACCAGACAATCACTCTGATATTTCATTATAAACCTAGGAAGTTCTCTAAGTAGAGGGAAGAAATCTACATCTATATTAATATACATATCGGTGTTTCTGGCTAAGGAATGTAGCTTGGGCTTCGCTTACTAATTGCAATATTGCTAGTCCTTTGTTGTTGTGATGAATATCCTTCCATTGTTATCTACAGCTTGCATCTGCTGTGCATGATGTGGGAAATAGCTCGCGTCTGCTGTGCTTGAAGCCATGGAGCTTTTCAAAAAGCAGACACAACAGGATTTATGGTATAAAGATATCATTTTTTTGCCACTGTTCTGTGAGCAGAATATAGAGTGTCAATTGTGGAAGCGTGAAAAACCACTGCCGAACTGTATCAACAATGCAGGCAGGAGATGGAAGTCACTTGACTAGTGTTGCGGTATTGAGAGTGATGAACAGTAGTCACATTATGTATGTTTAGAATATATAATAATAATAAGAAGAAAAATTCATAATAATGAAATTCTTTTCATAATAAGAAAAATTAATTGAATTGAAAAAATTGACTGGAAGGAAAATTGGACTGGATTCCCAAGAGATTCAATATGGCATGTGGCAGCATTGGAGATCCTGAGAGGTAAAATTATATGGCTCATATACTGAACATAGAGCAACTAGGACTTGGTTGGTGTGGTAGGTAAGGAGTAGAAGGCTGAGTAAAGGTAGTGTCTTAGTGGGGAGAAAAAAAAAAAGAATGTCTTAGTGGAAGATGGTAACGTTAACAGACTATTAAAGCTGGTAAAAAAGCTTTACAGGGTGAAGTTTATTTACTTATTTGTAACTAAATCTTTACCAAAAATCTTAGTCGATCAATCTAATAAGGTTGCATCAATTAGCTATTAGGTTTTTTTTTTTTCTTTTTTAAATCCCATGTTAACCAGCTTAAAAAACATTTTAGAAAATTACTATTATAGCCTCCTAAGTCCTGGGGTAGGAATCTGGTAAAACTGTCCAAACTCAGCTGATTTCAGCTGGGCTCAGACTTGCATCTGTTGGTTGGTTGGTTGGTGGTACATTTTAAAACCAGTAGTTTTCCTTGCAGCAGTGGAATTGGCCCAAGGTAAAAAAACAGGGAGTCTGTCCAGAAAATAGCAATAAGAAAAGAAAGAAGAAAAATTAGAGTCAGAAGACAAGGCAATATATATTTTTGGCATTCTTGCTTATATGCCAAACCTAGGTATTTGAAATGTATGAGACTCCAATTTTAATAAAGAGAGCATTACTTAAAGATTATATATTTAATATTCAAGAGTAAGTCCCTTGTTTAAAATATAGCTTTTGGGAAATAAACTAAATAAAATTTACATTATTTGAAATCCCCAGAAGACTGAGTAGATTTTGTTTTATCCTTAATTCTTTCCCATGGCCATATTTAAATTAAAATATATGTATATATATCTTGTGTATTTCTTTAATAAGCTGTACATTCTCAAAAAACACAGACACACAGACTGATACACATACACTCTGAGGTAGTCCCAAGATTTTTTTTTATGTCCTCTGATGGAGCATCTCTGAATTTTAAAAGTACAATATATTGTCAGAATAAAAAAACTGTAAAGACAAAGGCTTTGAATTTATCTCTTAATAGAGCAATTTTCATAATTTGTTAGTAGAAAAGTAAGTCTCCAATATTTTCTTCTTCAATACATCCTTTCCCCTAATATCTTTCCCAAAACACAGTGACTTCAAACAACTGTTTACTAAGCTCATGATTCATAGGTTCCCTCTGCCGGTTTTATTGAGATATAATTGACATATGACATTATATTAGTTAAAAGGGTACAACATAATGATTTGATATGTGTATATGTTGAAAATGAAGACCATAGTAAGTTTTGTTAAGATCCATCACCTCATGTGGTTGCAATTATTTTTTTTTTCCTTGTTCTTAGAACTTTGAAGATCTCTCTTAACAACTTCATTACGTCCTTGGACCTTACTCATCTTATAATGGAAATTTGTTCATCTTCCCCTATTTTCTCCACCTCCCATCTCCTAACTCTGACAACCACTAATCTGTTCACTGTTCTTTGGCTTTGGTTCTTTAGATTCCATATATACGTGAGCTCATACAGTATTAGTCTTTCTCTGTCTGATTTATTTCACTTAGCATTTGCCCTATCTTTGACTTTGACAGTTTAATTAGAATATGTCTCAGTGTAGTCCTTTTTTGAGTCAACCTATTTGGGCTCTGTTGAGCCTCATGAATGTAGATGTATAATTTTCTCCCCAGGTGTGGGAAGTTTTCAGCAGTTATTGTTTTAAATACACTTTCTGTCATTTTTCTCTTCTCTATTTTATTTGTGTCCTGTAAGTCCTATAGGCTTTGTTTACATTTTTTTATTCTTTTTTTTCTGTTTTGCTTCACTGACTGAATAATGTCAAATGACTTGTTTTTAAGTTATAGTTTCTTCTGCTTCGTCAAGTATGTTATTGAAGCTCTCAGTTGAAGTCTTCAGTCATTGTGTTCTTCAATTTTAGGGTTTCTGTTTGCCTTTTATTTTTTCTACTTTTTTTGTTTTTGTTAAATTCATTTCTTTGTGAGTGTTAAACTTCTCATTCTGTTCATGCATTGTTTTCTTTTGTTTAGTTGTCTGTGTGTTCTTTTAATTCATTATTTCTTTAAGAAGATTATCTGAATTCTTTGTCAATTTATAGATCTCCATTTTATTGGACTTAATTTTGTTTGTCATATTTACCTGATTCTTCATGACTCTTGAAAGATGTGCATGGGCACACTATCTGTTTTTGTGAACAAACTTTATTGAAACACAGCCACACCCATTCATCTGTGTATTATTTACAACTGACTTTATGTCATAACAGCAGAATTAAATAGTTAAAAAGTGACAGAAAGCAGATGCCTGCAAATCTTATATGTTTACAGCTGGTCCTTTAGGAAAAAAAAAATGTTGACTCCAATCTATAGACATGCTTCCCATCTGTACTTCCCATCTCTGTAGGTACACGCTGCTTCCCCTTTCAGGAAGATGGGTCTGCTTTACCTTTCCTTGGACCTGAGCTGGACTTGTGAATTTTTTAATCAGTAAAATATGGTGAACGTGATAATTTGACAGTGGGCATTAAAAAAGACTGATAGTTTCTCTTTTCACTCTCTTAGATTTCCAATACATAAAGAATTCTAGGTTATTCTGTTGCAGAGAAAATTTGGAGTAGAACTGAGGTATTTCAACTAAGAGCCAACTGTATGTGATCCCCCAGAGGAATATGAACATATGGTTGACCCAGCCAGCAGCAAGTTGAACAGGAGAATGACCCAGCTGCGTTGGCCAGTCAATCCAAAGAAATGTAGAAAATAGTAAATCATTATTATTTTTAAGCCACTAAGTATTGTAGTTTGTAATTCACCAATATGTGACAGGCACTTAATACATAGAATTGGGGTGTTGCAATAGCAAAAATCTAAAACATTGATTTTAGCTTTGGGTCTGGCAATAAGCAGAGGCTAGAAGAAAGTGAGCAGACTTTGATAAAACTGGAAAAGTGGTGAGATAATTGTTTCTGGAACAAAGTGACCATTTTAGTTGCAATTCCATAGTTTTATACCTAGCAAAACCCTTCTAATGTTCCCTGAGATCTCCCAATTGTACAATTAGCTTTTCAAATCTCTTTCTATCTTTGGTTCTTTTGCATTTCTGGAATGTTTCCTTTAAAATTGGTCAAAATAAAGATATTAATTTGGATCAAAATTGATGGTAATTTTTGTTTTCCAGAATGTTCTTCGTTATGTTAGACCAATACTTTTATATTTAAAACAGAAGTCTGGTCAATCAACTTTAAAAATACAAGTTCTATGATTTTGGATCTCAGTGCTATGGAACTTTTTGTTCATAATATCTTCTGTTTAGTAAAGCAGCTCAATATAAGGTCACTTTTTCTTAATTAACTTTTTTGACTAATGTATAAATTCAGATATGACTACATGACTATTTCTGGTCTTATTGCAGGACCCTAGCAAATAATGGAAGAATTCTACTAGACAAAGTGGAAGGGTTGTCACTCTGTCAGGTGGCTTCTTTATTTCCAAGGGGGATGGGCTGTTCTTGCCTGAAGTCTTCTAGGGTAGTGACTTTTAAATTCTAATACTCAGGCGAAGGGGTTCCAGTGAAAAAGCTCCAAATATATCCAACGGGTTTCTTTTTATTTATTTAAATTAAGTGCTATAATTTGGTTTACTTGAGAATCTGTTTTAATTATAGGTAGTAGGGTGATTTTGTATTGTTACAATTTAGCTAAGATGGAATTACATTTCTCAGAAGTTCCTTTTTTGCATACTTCTAGGTTAGCATAGGCCACAGGAAATATTTGTATGAAATTGAAAAGACAGAGGCAAAATAGAGCCATAACATTTTTAAGGTTGATGCTGGGTGCCAGGTACTGTTGTACCTTGCACACATTGTCACAGAACTCCTGGCTTATCCTGGAGGCAGGGGCAGCAGCTGGCCCCTCGTGTTTCCTAGGTTTCACAGATCCCTGTTCAGCTTCCCTGAGTCTGAAGTCAGAAGCCTGAGGAGCTCCAGGTAAATGGTGCCAGCTCCTTCTGCTGGCCCCCTCGTACTCAAGTACTCAAGGCTGGTGACACAGAGAGTTTCATGTGGTTCCACTGTGTTCTCATGAGTTCCAGTTTGTCCTCACACTCACCTCCTTCACATCCAAATTTTTATCCCTTCTAAGAAACACTATTAACAGAGTACATCAACCCCAACATGAGACCCAGGTGTAACAGTCTCCAGTAGAATTATTTAACAGCTTCCACAATTACCTAAAGTGTAATCATTCCCTATAATATGTCCCTTCTTCCATATCACTCATAACCACTCTGCTTCCTTTATCGAAGGGCAATGGCTCTGAGTGAGGACTTTAGGATTCAAGTTTTTGAGTCGACATTTAAAACTTAATCTCTTACTGGTCTTGTGACCATTGACAAGTCCCTTAACCTCTCTCTGCCTCAGTTTTTGCATTGGAAAAATAGTGATGACCATATTATAACCACATGGACCTGTTGCATCAGTTAATATGTTTAAGTACTTAAAATATAATTGATGTTACTTATTTTTACTTATTTTTCATGAAACTATGTTGTTTCAAGAGGAAGAGAGAATCAATTCACATTGGGTCCAAATTCAGTTTGTTTAAATCTTCCTAATACTTGTGTAATGATAAATATGCTAAAAACCTCATTTCCATTCCAATGAATATTGTTTCTTCTGGCTTCTTATTTAATTGTTTATATTAATGAACATTTGGAGTAGAGAGATAGAACCATTTGAGCTAAAGTAGCTATCTATCCCCGAATTAGAAAACCTACTGTCTCTCTAGAATTTAATACTTTGTGTAGCACACAGTAGGCATTCAACATGTTTTTCAGTGAATTAATAGATCATTCCATTTGAAATTTTGTAATAATATACTAATATCTCCAGTTTATATTTAAGAAAAATGTGCAAGTATTAAAAAATTCTTATTCAAAAATAAAGTTTAATAATCATTTTTACTGTCCCAATTGATTAAACAAAGAATCTCTGTGTTTACATCTTTATATCATTCTACCTGTATCATTCTCTATGCCTTCAAAAATGACTTGAGGCACACTTCAGATGCTGTAGCACAAATATGAAAGGCATGGGGTTTGTTGAATACTGCTTCTGAAATCAAGAGGGAGGATAATTTTATCCTTATGTCTAGCTCAAAAATATCCTTAGAAGGTCAGTTGACTAAATTAAGCATAAATTTCTGAAAGCTACCTATCGGGGTAGCTATAAGCTATTCCAAGTGAACTGATCAGCTGGACAAGATTTCAGTACTTTCTTAGTCAGAAAAATGCACTTAACTACAGGTATTTATTAATATTGAATAGGACCATCTAATATACAGTATTGCCTGTCTTAACTGTATATAAGATGAATTTCTTATCAGTTTATTTAGCAAACTTCATCAATTAGTTTGAGGAATGGTAGTCCTCTACTGAGACAATATTAATGCCCTAGCTGACAGATTACCGGTGAGGATGGGACAATGACTTAATATCCCATACCATACCACAGAAGAGGAAACTAAAGCTTGGAAACTAAAGCTTTAGTAATTACTCAGTTAGTCTCGTTGTTGGCACCCTAGCATCCGTCTTTTCCTTCTCCTACCAAGAGCACATAGGATTTACATTGAGTCAGATTAAACTCTTCTATTTTTTGGCTTTGGTATCGGTGTGATTAGCCTACTTCTGATCACTGTGAAAGCCCAAATGGCTTAAGTCAAGTTCTTATTGATCAGGGTGTTTTATTCTGGTTTGGGTTTATTTCTCAATTTAACCCAAAGAGATTGAGGTGACTGGCATGGTTATGCTACGTGGTTGGGAACTCTTACAGCATATTTGTTTTTCCCTTTGTTTGTTTTCTTTCAACGAGGAAGGAAGCATGAGAATAAAGTTGTCTCCCCTGGCAAAGCAGAGTGGAGAGATTTGCAGCTCTGATGAAACCTCCACACAGATTTGCAGCTCTGATGAAACCACTAGCTTCTGAATCACCTAGTCTGGAGCCAGCCTTCTTCTGTACTCTTTATAAGAGTCAACATTTTTCTTGTCAATTTCATTTGAAATATTTTGTACCTGTTTTTATCTTGTTTTATTAGTTTAGGAAAATTTCTTCTCACCTGTTGTAGGCAGAATTATGACCCCACGTAGATATTAGTTCCCAGTCTCTGGTACCTATAAATATCTATAACCTTATAAGGAAAAAAATGGTTTTGAATAAATTAAAGTAGGGATCTTGAGATGGAAAGATTATCCTAGATTATCCAGGCAGGCCCTAATTGCCATCACAATGGTTTACGATAGGCAGAGGAACATTAGACAGACAGAAGAGAAGAAGGTAAGGTGAAAGCCAACAGATAGAAATTGGAATGGTGCAACTGGAAGCCAAGATTGCATGCAGCCAACAGAACCTGGAAGAGGCAGGGAATGGATTCTCCTCAAGAGCCTTCAGGAGTGGGACACTGGAGGCACCTTGATTTGGGCCCGGTGATACTGATTTTGGATGTCTGGCCTCTAGAACTGTGAGGCACTAAATTTCTGTTCGTGATAAGTTGCTACAAAATTTGTACTAATTTGACAAGGCAGCCAGGAGAATACAATACACTTGCAAACAAAATATTTATAATTAATATAGAGGCAAGAATCAAATACAGAGCTAACATCATGGACTCTGTTCCACAATTCATCAAAAAGGATAGGATACAGACAACAGTCACGAATACTGTTTCATATATATATAAACATTTTGAAAAATCCCCTTGTTTCTAATAAAGATCTTCATCTGGTTTTCTCTCCTTCCCTCCCCTCCCTCTTTCCTCTTTTTCTTTCTTTCTCTCTTTCTTTCTCTTTCTTTCTTTCTCTCTTTCTCTTTCTTTCTTTCTTTCTTTCTTTCTTTCTTTCTTTCTTTCTTTCTTTCTTTCTTCCTTCCTTCCTTCCTTCCTTCCTTCCTTCCTTCCTTCCTTCCTTTCTTTCTTTCTTTTTCTGTTTCTGTTTTTGTCTTTTGTTAGATAGAGACAAAATAAGGGCAAGAAAGTTGTCTGCATCGACCTCATCTAATTTGGTTTTTTCTGTAAGATATTGTGATGTGCTATTGCTATTGTTCTGTCCCTTTAGGATTTCAGTCTTCTGTTTTATTCTGTCCCATCTTTGTTTCTCAATGCTCAAATTATAGTTTGACTTACTTCAAAATGTGTGACTTTACAAATCCCTAAGAGATCAGAAGAGTACTGTGTTTGTTTACACCTCAGTGCCATTCTCTCCTGTACACCATTCTTGACGCTTCTGAATGTGCTTGAAGCACACTTCAAACTCTGTAGCACAAATATGAACTTGAATACATTTACAAGGAACAGAGAAGCAAAATTCAGCACCACTTGGTTTCATTAAAATACATGCACACAAGCTGATTTTTGATGAATTTTCATTAGGATTTTCAGTACCCATTAGTTATATTTTTATGGAAAATTTGGATGGAGGGCTGACATACTAAGTTTAAACAGTTGATTTTTGTGATTTTTTTTCTAGCTTATATATCAAACAAAAATACAATGAAAACGTGTTAAAATACTTCTCAGTTTGGGGTAAATAAAATACCAAAATGTTCAAAAAATGAAAGTCCTTGTGGTTATAATAAGGTGTATTTTATGTTCCTATTATTTATTATGGTAACTAAAATGTGTTTCCATTTGTTCATTAATAATGACATTTTTTTACATTTCTAAAATGTGGCATGTAATCTTTCTAAGCACACTGGCCTTTTTTGAGTTTCTGGTCCTTGAACATGCCAAACGTACCATCCTCAGGACCACTGTGACTGCTGTTCTCTCATCTCATTTAAACCACGTCCCCCAAACCTGTCTCTGGCTCCCTTCCTCGTTTACAAAACCATTTCTACCACAAGACCTTCTCTGAACAGCCTATCTATAATATTCTTCATTTCTCTCTATCTCCTTATTTCTGCTCTATATTTTCTTTTTACTTACCACCTCATATCATTTATTTGTTATTTTTTTAGTTTGTCTGCTTACCTTCCTGCACCCACCAGTTCCTACTTGCCTGCAGCACGTGGGTCACCATAAAGGGCAAACATGGTTGGCTGTTTTGTATGCTCCTGTATCCCCAAAACCTAAAACACAACTGGGACAATTTGGGGACTCAATAATTTTTGCTGAATCAATAAAATAATAGCTACTTTAAAAATGTATTTGTATTTAAATATTTAACATGAATCTATGTATAAAGATCAAGATAACAAATTGACTCGCTTTGTCGACTTGGATCTTCATATCATGTATTGTAAGTGGTGTTGGAGGCTGACAGATATCCCTGCCCAAAGGCATCTACCTCCATCCTGCCAACATTAATTTTGTGTCTATCCTTCTGTGTATGTTTTCTCAAGTTTAATACATATTTCTGCACCCACCCAGTGTATAGCACTTTCTTATAAATTTTTCAATATTGTAGAAATAGCATCAGGGGGCATATATCATTTTCTTTTCTTCCCTATACTTGCTTTTTCTCCCTTAAACATTTTTAGACTTTCTCAGGTTGTTATTGAAAATGGTTGTACCAGCTTATAGCAGCATAAGTTCCTTTTGTTTCTTATCTTCTTGTTAGCATCAGATTTTAATTTTGCTTATATAACATGTTAAATGTCAATTTGGTGCTTTTGAAATTTATCTTTCTCTGATTTCTGGTGAGGTAGACCATTATGTTATTGTTTTATTTACATTACACATTTTCTTCCAAGAAATACCTCTAAATCAGCTATATGATTTGGTCCATTTTTCTAATTTTTAAGAGATCGTCCATATTCTGAGTAATACTTTTTTGGTGGTAAGCAATTAGAACAACTGCTCTGAAATTGTCTTGCCTTGTAATTTTGTTTATGTCATCTTTTGTTATGCAGAATAATTTAATTTTTATTTCAAATATATTAATATATATATTATGTTTGGGGGGTTCTTTATGTTGTGCCCAGGAAATCCTTGCCTATTTTATAGTCGAAAGATATTCACATACATTTTCTTCTAATTTAGTTTTCCTTTCTAGTTCTTCATCACACCTACAATAGTCAGGTTTGATGTGAAGTATGAAGCTAATTTATTTATTTATTTGTATATGGATGACTAGTTGTTTCAGCACAACTTAATGATTTAATGAATAGTCCAAACTCACCTGCTGATTTGTAATGCTGCTTGGAAAAGAATCAAGTGCCCATATGTGTGTAATTCTGTTTCAGGGTATTTACTTTATTTCCAATGGTTGAAGTATGGATCTCTGTGTTAGTATTATGGACTTAAATGCTACAACTTTGTAGTACTCTTTGATGGATCCACCATCTTTTCCTCCATCTCATAAGGTATCTGGGCTATTTTTTTTTCTTTTATTCTTTCATGTGGCTTTTTAAGTTATACGAGGTTCCATTAAGTTTGTATTTGTATTACTCATTTAACTAAAATCCCTAAAAGACAAAGGATGACAGTCCATAATAATGATCTCTTTTTATTAGTTAAAAAAGTATATTTGGATAACATACTGTAATTTTCTTCACAGAATTTTTATCCACGTTTAAATTTAATTTTACCTTTATATCGAGATGATAAAATTAAAAGTAAAGACTTTGTTGATCTATGTATCTATTTAGAAAGTTTGTGTCCAGATTCTAAATTCACACCTTTATGTTTCATCTTGAAAAATGTAACATCATTGAACAATAGGTTGCTCATTTATAAATAGAAATAATAAATGTGTCTACCCATAATATTGTTGTAATGGTTAAATGAATTAACAAATATAAATTGCTTAGAATATCACTTACCACATAACAAACACTCAATAATTAACTATTTTTGGTCCATGCTAACATTCAGATGGCAGGAACTAGTATATGTGCTAGCTTAAAAAAAATATTTGGACTACTTCTAGAGTGGTTGAAATAAGCTTCTGTGGTGAACTTGTTAAATATACCACCACCACTCCAACCTCTTAATGCCTGTTTTCCTCTAAGACGTATTCACGTGCAACAACGAAAATGACTGACGACTCTTGTGTCCTCAGTGGTAAAATTGGTGTGAATTGTGATTAGTCAGTGCCCATCAGAATATTAAGGATTTCATGATTCTTTCTTCTGGTATTGTAACTAATCTTTGTTGTTAAAAATGTGTAACACCGTTAATTATTTTAGGTTGATCTTTAACCAAATAACAGTAAAATTTTATCTTATTAATTACTAAACTCTATATATTCACTTAAATTTTTATGTTAAAAACTATATTTTCAAAAAGGACAGTTTTGACTCCATTGATTCATATATTACTTATTCAACTATGCATTCATTTTGTCTAAATGAATTAACTATAATCTTGTAGTATCACATTTAATCAGACCAATTCTAGGGAACATTTTTGGCTTTTTTCCTGACTTTAGTGGGGATATTAATGTGTTTTAGGTAAACTTGATAGATTCACCATATTGATAAGTGATGTTTATTTTTACGACTGAAAATTCAATTTAAGTATTGTTATTGGCATTTATTGAATCAGTCATATTATTCTCTTCTATTTTCAATTAATATATAGCAAGCCATCCTTGAATTACTTGATTCCCTTTCTGTATATGTACATATACACACTGCTAAATTCAACTTTTACATGGATTATTTGAGATTTTTATATCTATATGCATAAGTGAACATTATTTTAATTTTTTTCTTGTTTGTGAATAATGGTCTCATTTGCTTTCCAAAAAAAAAAAAAATGAGCTTTTCCTATTTTTCTGCCTCTTAACCTGCATAGTATTGAGATATTTTGATGGCTTTAGTAACATTTAACAATAAAACTCTCTGGGCTTGGATTATTTGGAGCAGGAATAGTGAAAGTTGAATCTGATTTGAAATTCAGGGTATTAAGTAATTATTGCTTTATCCATTTGTTATTTTTCTTAATTTTGACATTGTATAGAAAGTTATTCATATCATTTAAGCTTTTAAATTTATTGTTTAAATTTTTTTTAGCATTAGGATTTTTAAGCTGATTCGTGAGTAGGGATAAGCCATTCATGTCTGTTTTATCATTGTAGTCCATTTATTATCTATCAATCATCTCTCTTTCTATCATCTATCTGTACATCATCTTCTGTCTTTTGATGTATACATCCCATTATGTCTATTTCTTTTTTTTAAAGATTTTATTTATTTATTTGACAGAGAGAGAGATCACAAGTAGGCAGAGAGCCAGGCAGAGATAGAGGAGGAAGCAGGCTCCCTGCTCAGCAGGGAGCCCAATGCAGGGCTCAATCCCAGGACCCTGAGATCATGACCTGAGCCAAAGGCAGAGGATTAACCCACTGAGCCACCCAGTCGCCCCATTATATCTATTTCTATGTCTATCATACATATATGTATATTTATTTAAAGTGATATAATTCCATTATGTGTCATTAATTTTATTTCATTAATTTTATTTTCATAGATGATATATTTTAGTCATGTAGCAAATAACATCTTTCTTCATTTTAAAAATTGTCTTTGTTTTAAATTTTGTTTTCCCCAACCAAAAAAAATATAGCAGAAATTATGCATTTATAAAGTTTTTAAATAAGTGAAAATTTAGAATACAGTTCAATTGTTTTTTCTTGACCTTATTTTTGGAACTGAGTATTTATCCAGCAAAACTATGAGGCTGCTGCTGAGCTTGCTGAGGTTTATTAACATTGGTTTATGTGAATTGTTCCCAATTCAAGCTATAAAAACTCAGGAAAATGTCCAAATAGTCCTCACTAGCTATAAAAAAAATTCTGTAAAATCTAATAGAAATGTCTATATCACATAGGACATATATTTCATATTAAAGATGTCATGACTCTTTCTCAGTGTTACCTTATGCTAGCCCAGGATCTCATGATTTCCTTAAACAAGGATAAGTATTTGTTTCCTGTTATGAATGTACGTTTTTACATTTAATATACCTAATTTTTATAAAATAAGTTTATTCCTCTATTCTGTTGTTATTTTTTCTATTTTTAAAGGATTATTTGACAATTTTTAAGCAAAATTTTAAAAACAATATTGATGTACACACACACACACACACACATATTCAGAATATTAGGTATATTTGACTTAATTTCTTTCATGCTTTCCCTCAAAAATTTGTGAGATTAGGGTATAATCTTAGTAAAAAAAACCAAAATATTTTGCTGTAGAATTTCTCCTCATCTTGTTACTTGTCTTTATCGCAGAATATCCACTTTACAGATGTATCAAGGAACTGCAAATTGCTCGTTCAGTCATTAATGCTTTGTCATAAAAGCCTCTTGACAGCTAAATATTCTGCACAATCTAACTTCCTGAATGTTATTTACTCATCCTACATTCTTCATGTAGATATTTTAAGAAAATATTAATTAATTCAACAGATACCTATTGAGCATTTACTTTATGCTGGGCTCTCTTTTAGGTGCTTGGGGTACATTTATAGGTATAATGAAGATTTCTGCCTTATGGAATTTATATACAAACTTGAATAAGGGGAGTTAGAAATAAAAACTAATAAAATTATTAATTGTATAGACTGTCAGAGGTTTAAATTAGTACTTTGAAAGAAAAAGAGAAAAAAGTAGAGGACATGATTTTCTTGGGACAGTCATGGAAAAATAATATATTTGGATAATTTGGGGCAGTGTTACTCAAAGTATAATCCATGACTCAGAGCTAGCCCATGGATTATTTGCCTCTAATTGTATCAATTACTTCTCACACCATTAATGCACTGTGATAGGATATTCCAAAAGCAAATGGCTTAAGACAACTACAGTTCTGATTATCTAAGGCAGGTTTCATTAATCTTATCTGGGTTTGCTTATGCATCTTCGCTAAACTAGAAAATTGGCTGGAGTTTGGCTGGTATACAATGGCCTCAGCTGGGGAAATTTAGCTCTGCTCATGTTTCTCATATTTCCCCAGTAGGCTAAACTGGGAATGTTCTCACAGAAAAGGAAGAGGAACAAGAGAAGAAAGTGTGAAGTGTTTTTTCTTTTCTTTTCTTTTCTTTTCTTTTTTCTTTTCTTTTCTTTTCTTTTTTTTCTTTTCTTTTAAGATTCTGCTTGAATTAAATTTGTTCTTATCCTGTCAGCCAAAACAAGTCACATGGTTGAGACCAGAGTCAATGTGTGATAATTTGGTTGGAAAATCCACTTGTAAATTAAAATATATGACAAAAAGTACTTGAACATAAAATCATGGCCAGGATATGATAGCTCTGATACAAGTTAATGAGAAATAAATTACTTACTTGAGCCATATGATCAAAATAATTATAATGTAGAGGTACTAATGTTAACAGATATAATAAGTGAATTCAGTTTGTGTCTATAAATATTTATTAGATGATAAACAACTAGATAGTAGATATTGAATGAATTAAAATATTTATTATTATAAGATGTTTCTCTTTTAAAGAGAACTAGAAAAACACTTCTGCAAAAAATGTTAGCATTGTGGGACACCTGGGTGGCTCAGTTGGTTAAGTGCCCAACTCTTGATTTCTGCTCAGGTCATGATCTCAGGGTTGTGGGATAGAGCCACATGCAAGGCTTAGCTGGGAATCTGTTTGATATTGTCTCTCTCTCCCTCTTCCTCTGTCTTCCAACCCCACTGCTCTCTCTCTCTCAAATAAATAAATAAATCTTAAAAAAATTTTTGGTGTTGTAATAGTGTCATCGGAGTGGAAAAATGGTGGAAAATTAATTCCAATGGAGTGGTCTTGAGAAGGAAGTAGGAATTGAAAGTGACATTGAAAAATGGTATACCATATGTTGAAAACCATCCATCTAGTACACGTTAATCTCATATCTTTTATGGTAAGAATCACAATTTGATTCAGACTGAGCATGTTCTGGGAAGAACAAAACAAAACAACAACAACAACAACAAAAACACGTTGTAGTTTTTCTTTCTTTCCAGGCATTCATTGCATAGTCTTACCAATGAGGTGGAAGTGGTCGTGTATAGCTCTAGAGCTTCAAGTAAGTTAAAGATTTTTAGTTAAAAAGGAACCAACAATTGTATTTAGAGAAGCACCAAAAACAGTATTAAATTTAACAACAACAACAAAAAAAAACCTTCAAGAGCTCTTCATGGCAAACTAGAAAACTTCGCTGAGAGAAATTAAAATAAGATCTAACTAAATGGAGTAGAAATATCAACTTCATGAAATGGAAGAATAAAATTGTTAAGTTGTCAGTACTACCAAAATCAATCTAATGAGTCAATGCAAATCTAGTAAATGGCCCCCCAATAGGATTGATTTAATCCTATCATTAGGATGATATTAAATTCATCCTAATATCTACATGATACAGTAGAGAACCTAGAAAAGCTAAACAATCTTGAGGAAAAAACTCCCTATTTTTAAGTTTTACAGAAAAAAAGATAATATAAAATATTTTTTCAAACAAAATAGCAAAGATTTTGTGTGGATATGTAAAATATTAATAAAACTTAAAAAATTATAAATTGAAGTTTAATAAAATTCCTATATATCTGTGTGTTATCAGATAGATATGATAAACAGATACATATAGATAGATGTAACTCAATATAGATATGACAGATATGAATCTGTAATATATAATTAAATTTTACTAATCAATAAGATAGTAATAATAAGAGGAATGGCAAAAATCTTGGACAGGTACGTCACAATGAATATACACAAATAGCCAATATACACACAAAAACTTGCTCAGTCCCATTAGTCATCAGGGAAATATGAATGAAAACATAATGCTAACCTAGTACCTTCACAAAAGAATTACTAAAATTGCAAAGAATGACATAGTAAATATTTCAGAGGATTTGAGATAGCTGAAACTCTCATATATTTCTTTAATTTAATTAATTGATTAATGTTTTATGTAGTGTACCTACCAAAAAAAGTATTAACATACAATGTATTATTGATTTCAGAGGATAAGTCTGTGTGATTCATCAGTCTTATATAATACCCCATGCTCATTACATCACATGCCCGCCTCAATGTCCATCTCCCAGTTACACCATTGCTCCACTCCCCTCCCCTCCAGCAACCCTCAATTTGTTTCCTATGATTAAGAGTCTCTAATGGTTTGTCTCCCTCTCTGGCTTCATCTTATTTTATTTTTTCTACTTTTCCCCTATGATCCTCTGTTTTGCTTCTTAAATTCTGCTTATCACTGAGATCATATGACAATTATCTTTCTCTGATTGACTTATTTGCTTAGAATAATACCTTCTACTTCCATCTGCATCTTTGCAAGTGGCAATATTTTATTTTTTGATGGCTGTGTAATATTCCATTTATGGAATATAGACACACACACGCACACACACACGCACACACACACTATTCTTTATCTGTTCATCAGTTGATGGACATCTGGGCTCTTTCCATCGTTTGGCTATTGTGGACATTGCTGCTATAGACATTGGGGTGTAGATGCCCCTTCAGATCACTATATTTTTATCTTTGGGGTAAATACCCAGTAGTGCAATTGCTGGGTCATAGGGTAGGTCTATTTTCAACTTTTTGAGGAAACTCCATACTGTTTTCTAGAATGGCTGCATTCTGTGTAGCCACAGAGTAGGAGGGTTCCCCTTTCTCTGCATCCTCACCAACATCTGTCATTTCCTGATTCATTAATTTTAGCCATTTTGACTGGGTGTGAGGTGGTATCTCATCGTGGTTTTGATTTGCCTTTCCCTAATGCCAAGTGATGTTGAGCATTTTTTCATGTGTCTGTTGGCCATTTGGATGTCTTTGGAGAAATGTCTGTTCATGATTTCTGTCCATTTCTTGATTGGATTATTTGTTCTTTGGGTGTTGAGTTTGGTAAATTCTTTATAGATTTTGGATACTAGCCCTTTATCTGATAAGACATTTGCAAATATCTTTTCCCATTCTCTCTGTCGTCTGTTGGTTTTGTCACCTGTTTTCTTTGTTGTGCAAAAGCTTTTTATCTTGATGAAGTCCCAATAGTTCATTTTTGCCTTTGTTTCCCTTGTTTTTGGAGATGTGTCTAGCAAGAAATTGCTGCAGCCAAGCTCACAGAGGTTGCTGCTTGTGTTCTCCTCTAGGATTTTGATGGATTCCTATCTCACATTTAAGTTTTTCATCCATTTGAGTCTCTTTTTGTATATGTTGTAAGGAAATGGTCCAGTTTCATTCTTCTGCATGTGGCTCTCCAATTTTCCCAACACCATTTGTTGAAGAGGCTGTCTTTTTTCCACTGGATATTCTTTCCAGCTTTGCTGAAGATTAGTTGACCACAGAGTTGAGGGTTTATTTCTGGGTTGTCTATTCTGTTACATTGAACTATGTGTCTCTTTTTGTGCCAGTACCATACTGTCTTGATGAGTATAGCTTTGTCATAGCTTTTGAAGGAATTATGATATCACCAGTTTGGGTTTTCTTTTTTTCAACATTCCTTTGGCATTCTGGGTCTTTTCTGGTTCCATATAAATTTTATGATTATTTGTTCAAGCTCTCTGAAAAAAAGTCAATGGTATTTTGAAAGACATTGCATTGAACGTGTAGATTGCTCTAGGTAGTGCAGACATTTTAACAATATTTGTTCTTCGAATCCATGAGTATGGAATGTTTTTCCTTTTCTTTCATAAGTATTCTTCCTCAATTTCTTTAATGAGTACTCTATGGCTCTCTGAGTACAGATACTTTGTTTTTTTGGTTAGGTTTATTCCTAGGTATCTTTTTTTTTTTTTTTTGGTAAAATTGCAAATGGGATTGACTCTTTAATTTCTTTCTTCTGTATCATTGTTAGTGTATAAAAATGCAGCTGATTTCTGTGCATTGATTTTATATTCTGGCACCTTGCTGAATTTCTGTATGAGTTCTAACGATTTTGGACTGGAGTCTTTTGGGTTTTCCACGTAGATAATCATGTCACCTGCAAAGAGTAAGAGTTTAACTTCTTCTTTGGTAATTTGGGCACCTTTTATTTCATTTTGTTCTCTGATTGCTGAGGCTAGAACTTCTAGTACTATGTTGAACAACAGTGGTGATAGTGGACATCTCTGCTGTGTTACTGACCCTAGGATAAAAGTTTTCAGTTTTTCCCCACTATGAACAATATTTGATGTGGGCTTTTCATATATGGCTTTTATGATATTGAGATATGTTTCCTCTATCCCTACACTGTGAAGAGTTTTAATTAAGAAAGGATGCTGTAATTTGTACAATGTATCATATGGTTCTTGCCCTTTCTTTTATTTATGTAGTGTATCGGATTGATTGATTTGTTGATGTTGAACCACCCTGGAAGCCCAGAAATAAATCCCACTTGGTCGCGGTGAATAATCCTTTTAATGTACTATTAGATCCTATTGGCTAGTATCTTGGTGAGAATTTTTGCATCCATATTCATCAGGAATATTGGTCTGTAGTTCTCTTTTTTAGTGGGATGTTTGTATGGTTTTGGGATCAAGAATGCTGGCCTCACGGAAAATGTTTGGAACTTTTCCATCCATTTCTGTTTTTTGAAACAGCTTCAGAAGAATAGGTATTAACTCGTCTTTAAATGTTTGGTAGCATTCCCCTGGGAAGCCATCTGGCCCTGGGCTCTTGTTTATTGGGAGATTTTTGATAACTGATTCAATTTCCTTGCTTGTTATGGGTCTGTTCAGGTTTACTAGGGGACTTTAACACCCCTCTCACTGCAATGGACAGATCATCTAAGCAGAAGATCAGAAAGGAATGAATGACACACTGGACTGGATAGACTTCATAGTTATATTCAGAATATTCCACCATAAAGCAACAGAATACACATTCTTCTCAAGTGTACAAGGAACACTTTCCAGAATAGATCACATCCTGGGTCATAAATCGGGTCTCAACCAGTACCAAAGGATTAGGATCATTCCCTGCATACTTTCAGACCACAATGCTTTGAAACTAGGACTCAGTCACAAGAGGGTATTTGGAAAGAATACGTGGAGATTAAAAAGCAACCTACTAGGGCACCTGGGTGGCTCAGTCATTAAGCATCTGCCTTCAGCTCAGGTCATGATCCCAGAGTCCTGGGATAGAGCCCCACATCGGGCTTCCTGCTCTGCCAAAAGCCTGCTTCTCCCTCTCTCACTCCCTCTGCTTGTGTGTCCCTCTCTTGCTGTGTTACTGTCTCTCAAATAAATAAATAAAATCTAAAAAAAAAAAAAAAAGCAGCCTACTAAAGAATGAATGGGTCAGCCAGGAGATTAAAGAAGAATTTTTAAAAAATTAAAAAAAATCATGGGCACAAATGAAAATGAAAACATAACTGTTCAAAATCTCTGGGATGCAGCAAAGGCTATCTCCTAAGAGGGAAGTATATAGCAATACAAGGTTTTCTCAAGAAACAAAAAAGGTCTCAAATATACAACCTAAACTTACACGTAAAGGAATGGAGAAATAACAATAAATAAAGTGTAAACCCACCAGGAGAAAAGATATAATAAAGATTAGAGCAAAAATCAGTGAACTAGAAACCAAAAGAACAGTAGAACAAATCAGTGTAACTAGGATCTGGTTCCTTGAAAGAATTAATAAGATTGATAAACCCCTGGCCAGACTTATCAAAAAGAAAAGAGGAAGGACCCAAATAAGTAAAATCATGAACAAAAGGAGAGAGATCACAACCAACACTGAAGAAATACAAATAATTATAAGAACATATTATGAGAAACTATATGCCAACAAATTAGGGAATCTGAAAGAAATGGATCCATTCATAGAGACACAGAAACTACCAAAACTGAAATAGGAAGAAACTCTCATATATTTCTAACTAGACTTAAAGAAAAGTAAGAAATTAGTAAATATGCCAGGAAGATAAAGGGCTTCATAGTGGTCTCTATTGGAAAATTTTAGAGAACTAGAAATGTAGTTACTGATGATGTGTACTTTCATAAAATCAATGACTTGCCCAATAATCAAAATAAAGTCTAGGTCCTGACCATGGACCACAATGTCTTAGGCATACACATCCTTATTTGACTATTCTCATTTTCTGTCATTCTTACGATTCACTATTCATTGTATTCTAGCCAGACTGATCTACATTTCCTTACACATTTTTTTCCCCTTGATTCAGGGTCTTTAGATACCTTAGAGTCTCTATTTAATATTCTTTTCCCAGGGGCGCCTGGGTGGCTCAGTGGGTTAAAACCTCTGCTTTCGGCTCAGGTCATGATCTCAGGGTCCTGGGATCGAGGCCCGCATCGGGCTCCCTGCTCGGCGGGGAGCCTGCTTCTCCCTCTCTCTCTCTCTGCCTGCCTCTCTGCCTCCTTGTGATATCTATCCCTCTGTGAAATAAATAAATAAAATCTTTAAAAAAAAAATATTCTTTTCCCAGATCTCCATATGGCTCTCTGATTTCACTCATCACTCGCCTTAAATTTCATCTTTACAGAAACAAGTTTCCTGGCATCTGTTCTTCATCATTTGATAGACTATTTATTCTACATATACATTATCACCACTCTTATCTGTTCTATAATTTGTTTGTACTGTCTTTCTTATCTCACTAGAATATAAGCTCCACGAGAGATTTTAACTCTTTCATTTACTGTTGTATTCTAATGACTAGAGTGGTGCTTGGCACATAGTTGTCATTCATTAAGTGATTTTTGAACAAAGGGATGAGTATTATTTCAGCTTTTGGCATCAGGGAAAGTTTCTCTTCTAAGACATATGGTTAAAACTTTGTAACCATCAATACCTGTAATTTTTTTTTTATTATTTTGCACATTCAATTTAAACACAAGATTTGTCTTCCTACATAACCTAATCCACAATATGGTCAAAGTAAATTATTATGAGGTAGCATCTGGACCGTCTGTATTGATATTTAAAAAAATTATGAATATTCACATATTTTACCAAGGTTCTTAATTATCCCTAGCAGGTGTTTTCAATATACAAAGCCTTCCCGATCACATATTTGGAATTTTATGGCTACCTACATACTGTTGAACATTTGGAGAAAATTGAGTACTACAAGGCATGCATGGTTGTAACTCTTAGAGCTTTATTTGAGATCTAATTTTATTTAGAACTACCAAAAAAATAAATTGCTGATAATTAAGTTTAAGTCAATATTTCAGAGACATATTACCTCTTAATTAGAGAAAGAAAATTAATTCACTCATAAGAAATTATTTTCTATTTAGACAATGGAATTTGTAACATTGCTACCTATAGGACTCCTTAGAATTTTATGAACATGGCAACTGATACAGATATATGTTATATAGATATCTTAGTTGTATGGAATAGAAGGTAATTTATGCTAATTAATATTAAAAAATAATTAAAGGGATATCAAGTAGCTGCAGATATTTGGGAGGAAATGAACAAGCAAGTCCAAGACTTACTTGTCTTCAACATACAGGATGTGGAAATAGTAATGTGTGTTGAAATAGTAATGTTGAATATAGTATGTATGTATACATACATATGTTGAAATAGTAATGTGAAATAGTATGTATGTTGAAATAGTAATGTGTGGGAAAACCATAATGAAACTGAGACACTGAGACTCTAAATTCTGATGAGTCTTCTTTTTCAGTGGAAGAATTCTTCCAATCCCCAGTGGAAGCATCTTTCCCATCTATAGCAAAATTTGCCTCCCTATCTCAAGAAGTGGCCCTCTTACCCCTGGTAGTATTGTCCTCTCCAATCATAATAGTGTCTTCCTTTCCAATTCTGAGGGGATTAATATTGTATTGCCTTAAAAAAATGTAATGATTTTTCCTGAGGCAGTTGCCATGCTAAACAATGTTGATATTTCTAAGAATCCAGCCCCACCATTCCTCCTTGCTTCTAGAACTGGAACGAAAACCAAAACCCTGCAGGCTCCTAAAGCTGGGGTACGACACATGACCCAGTAGTAGGTCTGTTATATTTCAAAAGAACCACTTGAGTTGTTTCTTTTTTTTTTTTAGTATTACATATGTTTGTGTATATACATATTTAATGTACATACATTACATATTGAATATTATATTCAAATATATACAATTATATTATATTATATTCAATAATATAATAATTCAATATATATTATATAATATAATAATAATTCGATATATTCAATAATTCAATATATATTATATTATATTCAATTATATACAAATATACATATTTAATGTTATATATATACTTGTGTATATACATATTTAATATTATATATGTATATATTTGCATATATACAAAAATCAGAGGAATGTGCAGAAATGGATAATAAGGCTGTGGGATAATAGTGTAAGGAATATAAAGTTAGACAGGCCAAATTTGATATTACAGGCTCACTAAACAGAGATTCAGCATTTGTTTTTTTTTGGTTCGCTGAAACGGATTAAAAGGTGGCCCAGAGTGAATGAGTTAGAAATGTCATACCTATCTCTGTTTAATGTAGAGGAAGAGATTCAAAGGCTTAGGGATATTGAAATATTAGAGTATTTTTGTACACACTCATGTATACTATGAGGGTCCAGAACACACTTTCCTCTGATACTATCAGAATTAAATTTACTAGAGGGGCCCTGGCATCCTTGAGTAGCTCTGTGATTATTCTTCTCTTTAGGCCAGAAGACACATGGGAACTGCAGTCATCGAATTAGGAAACTTAAATGCAGTGGCAGTAACTGGATGTCTGGGTGGTAGGACCAAGTGCTGGCACTCAAATAGGAAAGCTAAATTGGGTGTGGTTCTGGTGATAACAGAGTCAAAGCAGCAGCAGAACAGTCTGACTTATGCAGATCTATACCATTGGCTAGTTGATTCTGGTGTGCCTAGAAGTTGTTCCATCTGGCTCATCTACAACCAGAAATGAGGCCCAATGCCTAGCGGGCTTCTTTGGTCTTTGGAGGTACATCTTTTTCATCTGGGTATTACCCCAACCCATTTAGCAACTGAAGAGACAAGCTGCTGGTTTGAACAGGGTTCAGAATAAGAGAAGGTTCTGCAATGTGTCCCCACTACTGTGTAAGCTACTCTGCAACTTGGGCCATATGATCCAACAGACTCAATGGTGCCTAGAATGTAAATGGCAGATAGGGATGCTGTTTGGAGCCTTTGATAAGCCCCTACAGGTGAATAACAGTGCAGACCCATACGATTTGAGTTCAAAGAACTGCTATCCTCCGCATATTACTACCATCTTTCTGAGAAATAGTTCTTGGCCTGCTGTTAGGCCTCAACAGAGATCAAAGGCTTTAGCCATGGGCCACCAAGTGATCTGGGCTGCCCATATGAACTGGGTGTTATCTGATCCAACAAAACATAAAGTTGACTGAGCATAGCCACATTTCACCATCAAGTCACTCCATACATATATGGAGTGAGAGAGGGAGAGAGAGAGAGAGAGAGAGCACCGAGGCAGGCCCTGAAGGCACAAGTACATCACATGAAGAAGTAGCCAGAGCGCCTATGATCCCCACTCCTGCCATACTGTTTTCTCCCTCCCAGCCTGCACCTATGGCTGCATGGAGAGTTCCTTAAGATCAGCCGATAAGGGAGCAGTTAGAAAGGCATGAGGCCTGGTTTAGAGAAGGTTCTATATGATATGCAGACAACACCTGAAAATGGACAACTGTAGTGCTACAACCCTTTTCTGGGACATGCCTGAAGGACAGTGGTGAAGGGATAGCCTCCCAAAGGGAGAAGCTTCAAGTAGTGGACTTGGTTTTTCACTTTACAATATATGATTATATACTGATGAATATAGGAACTCCAGTAGCTCTTCTCCAGTGCTTCCCTAGTGCCTAATGAGTAAGTCTTCCAGATGGATGTTGTTAGGCTTCAGTGCTGAAGCATTTCATTAGCCTATCTCAAGTCAGCACAGCGGTCTACATGCTTGCCATTAGTGTGATACTCAGGGCTAACAGCCAGACCTTGTCCCATTGTGGCTGTCCTGCAAGGAACTCAGGATAAGGCTGGTAATGCCACCTCCCTTGAGATGTTCTTCAGGGCTGCATTGATGAAGAGGTGTACTTAACATAACAATAAAGCTTTGTGTTTACTAATATTCCCTAGCGTAACCTCACCCCAGGCCTTCGCCTTCATTTCAATTTATAAAATGCCATGCTGTGCCTTTTTAACTTTACTTGTAGAAGAGAAAAATAAATGAAATTACTCACTTAAAGGCAATGTATTTAATAGGAGCTGTGTCAAGCAAATAAATTACAGGAGCCAAAGATATTTCTTCTCAAAAACACTGGTAGTTTCATACCATTCATAGATACAAGTTCATTAAAAGTCATTTAGTCAATTAGAAACTCACCGATATTTTCAGTCAGTTTTATTATCATTAAATTTAGGTCTTCCTATTTTTTACTTTGGAATATCTGCATAATGTACCACAATTGATGTCTGTGAAACCATGAGCAAGTATTTAGAGAAAGATTTGTTAGGGGTAAGGAGGCCGGGGATTATTAAGATATAAAAAATGTAGCTGAAGGGTTTTGGCCCCACAATACAAGTTCCTGAAGCACCTGGGGAGTGATTAGCTAAGGGAAACAGCAATTCAGTAACCTCTTCACTTCACCTAATTTCACCACAGTCCAAAACCTTACTGGGAAAAACAGACTTGAAGCTAGTATTTAATCCTAGTAAAAAGTAGCTTTATTTCTTGTTGTTGGAAAGGCTTTCTTAATACTCTCAAAGATAAAGATTAGATGACAAGATCTACACCCAGAAGAGACCAGATAAAGCACATGCTTCTGAAAGCTGGAGCCATCAAGCAAAACATTTATATAAAGAGAATAATATTGAACACTTTATAAATGCAAATAAATCCCTTTAGTACATACATATTTCCCTTTTATTTAAAGTCCTAAGAGTGATGTTGTCATACACGATTTTTAAAAGTAAATGTGAGTCACATACATATTAGAAACACATCCGGTAAGGTAAAATCCAATAGCAAGAGACAGACATTATTTTCAATAACATTGAGTGTATTTAATGTAATTATTCATTGAATTTTATGTTTTTTAATAAAATGATCATTTTAAACCATTTAACTTTTTAAAAACAATGTGCTGTGATCCTCATAATCTGTATTTGTTTGCTCTTATCAGAATCCAACTAAAATGAAGCTACTAATCAAAGGAAAGAAGTTTCAGCCATGACCTAATGTCTAGTTCTAACATTAGAAATCAACTATATTGGCAATAACACAAAATTATTCAATCAACTAAACTGTTTCCTTTTACCTGTAAACACAACCGTTTTGTCTAAGAACTTAGGTTTACATTTTTTAATTTTTTTTAAAGATTTCATTTTTTATTTGACAGAGAGCTAAGGAGCAAACACAAGCAGGGGGAGAGGCAGACAGAGGGAGAGGGAGAAGCAGGCTCCCCACTGAGTAGAGAGTCAGTGTAGTGGTGGTTGGATCCCAGATTCCATCCCAGGACGCAGGACCCTGGGATCATGACCTGACCCAAAGGCAGATGCTTAACCAACAGAGACACTCAGGTGCCCCTTAGGTTTACATTTTATGTCAAAACACTTGCTGTTCTTATTGATGTAGGCTGCAACATGAGATAAATTAACATTTTCAAATAACATTTAGGAATTAGTAAAAGTTGAATTGATAGACTCTTTTACTCGTCCTTTATTAATCATTTCTTACCATTTATTTTTATTCTACTGTTTTATAGAATAAAAACTTTATGTCCAAAAATACCATAAATACTTACATTTCTGTATATGCAGATATAAAATATATGTATATACATCACATGTACCTATGTACATAATACATCAAAGTGCTATCCGATTTACTGAAAATTTGTCCCTCATAGTTTGTGTGTTTTAATGACGGAGTCTCGTGGAAAAATGATGGCAATGCAGTAATACTTGCAACTATAGATCATCTTTTTTTAAAAATTTTTTTTAAAGATTTTGTTTATTTGACACAGAGAGAGAGAGATTACAAGTAGTCAAAGAGGCAGGCAGAGAGAGAGAGAAGGAAGCAGGCTCTCCACTGAGCAGAGAGCCCGATGCGGGCCTCTATCCCAGAACCCTGACATCATGACCTGAGCTGAAGGCAGAGGCTTTAACCCACTGAGCCACCCAGGCACCCAGCAACTAGAGATCATCTTGAATGTGTCAAAATCTACACATATTACAAAGATCTAATTTGATATTCCTTATAATATTCTTCTAAATAAAATTTAGATTTATGTTGTATGTTTAGAATTTTCCTTGGTGATTTTATTGTAGATTCTAAGAAATATAAAATCATATTTTAAAGCATCGATATTTGCAAAATATTTCCTTCCTAATCATGAATGTACTACATTTAAAGATTTAGATAATCACATATATCTATTCAGATATTATATGTTCAAATAATCTTAATTTTCTTATTAGGAACTTTTCTAGTTCCTATAGTGATTATAATATTGTGATTTAATGAGCATTCCTCCTGGTTTCAGGTAGAGACATGCTTTATTGTGATAAAGCATTTACCTTTGGCCTATTAACACCTTTTATTAAGAGATATTAGTGGACTAGACTTCTGTGACATAATTACTGCTTATATAAAGTAATTAAATTAACTTTATTTAAGGTGGTCCACATTTTCGATAGTTACCTAAGTGTCAAATATAGCCTTTCAAAAATATTTTTAGGAGAATTTGGAAGGCATAGTTTAAATTATACCTCTCATCTAGCATATGTATTTGTATATTGAGAAATACTTGATGTAGTGAGTGCCTAGGTATTTTATTTTTAACATCCAATTAAAAATAGTCTCTTGAACATGAGTGAGACATTGCAATGCAGGCAACTTTCGAATAGTTTTACAACAGTAATGTCCCCCAAGGCATTATTTTGTTGAGGGCTTAAAAGCACCAGAGTAGGAAAACAGCTTCAATCTTGAGTGATCAGGGCTGTTTCCTCCCTTAAATCAATTGTGTTGGACTCCTGAATTCAGAATGTTACTATCAAGTACCCACTCAACTCATTAACTCAAGTCCAAAAGGACCTAGTTTTTTTCCCGCAGCATCAAGTCTGGCTAATCCATCTTGTAAATATTCCTTCAAACCATCACTTTTTTTTTTTTAGCCCAAATGTCACTTTGTCATAGCTTATATCCTTGGCTCATATTATTTTTGTAGGTTTTTAAATTTGATCATTATGGTCAACACATATGGGACTCCTGATCTTAAGTTTTGCTTGCCCTCTTATGTGACTGCCATACTTAGACCCAGGTGACAGGCACAAAATCAATCTGCATTTGGGGGGCCCGCCTGGCTCAGCTGGTTGAGTGTCTGCTTTAGGCTTAGGTCATGACCCCAGGGTCCTGGGATCCAGCCCTGCATTGGACTGCCTGCTCAGCGGGGAGCCTGCTTCTCCCTCTCAGTCTGCCTGCCACTCCCCCTGCTTGTGCTCCCTCTCTCTCTCTCTCTCTCTCTCTCTCTCTCTCTCTCTCTCTCTCGCTCTGTGTCAAATAAATAAAAATAAATAAACAAACAAACAAATAAAATCTTTAAAAAAAATCAGTTTGCATTTATGATCACTCTTCTTAAAGTCCTCTTTGGAGATAGCACAAGTTCATTTTCAAGGTACACCAAGCCCTCTTCTACTTCTCTACCATTGTCTCTCACCTCTCTGTCACATTTTTACTTCAATGTTACCAACTACAGAGGTTTTCAACACACACATCCTTCTCCTTGCCTCAGTGCGTTTCTGTTTCCTATTTCTGGAGAGTTCTTAATCTCTTTACTGGGCTCTTTCAGCCTCATCCCTCAACACTCAACTCAGCTCCAGTTCTAAGAGCCTTCTTTGGCAACTCTGGTCTTAGACCTTTCAGCTTGCAGTAAATATCTCTTCTGCACTATCACAGTGTACTGATTTTTCTCCTTTATTATACATAACATACATATGTCTGTGTTCTGTTGCTTTGCCTGTTCCATGTTATCCTGTAACCTGACTGGGGAATGCCAATGCTGTTTATATACAAAATTGCCTGAAGCAAAGTCAAATGTCAGTTTCACAATTAGGTTGAAAGAAGCTTTTCCCCCTCGCACTTGTTTATTCTGTCACATCTGTTTTCTCCCCTCATCCTATCCTTTCCCTTTATTTTTTACCACATATTAACAACATTCTTAGTCTTTCTCAGTCTATCATGTCTGACCTGAAATACGTTTATTTATTTTGGAAGATGTCCAACTAAATTGTGTGCAGATAAACAAAGACCTTATATATATTTTTGCTCTGGGCGCCTGGGTGGCTCAGTGGGTTAAAGCCTCTGCCTTTGGCTCAGGTCATGATCCCAGGGTCCTGGGATCAAGTCCCGCATCGGGCTCCCTGCTCAGCGGAGAGCCTGCTTCCTCCTCTCTCTCTGCCTGCCTCTCTGCCTACTTGTGATCTCTCTCTCTCTGTGTCAAATAAATAAATAAAATCTTTAAAAATAATAATAATATTTTTGCTCCTTCAGAAAAAAATGCTAAAAATTAAGCTTACAATTCCATATCATGTACAATTTTTTGTCTAGGATAAAAGTAGATCATAAAGTAAAATATTAATATTGTGTCTAAAATGACAGTTAACTGATAGTCCTTAGAGTTAAAAATCTATCAATTGCTAGGTATAATGAGAAATGATGTGGCGCTGAACCAAGTTTCTGGTGTTAAGTATAATATTATTTCATCAAATGAAGAAAATTATCTCATTTAAATTTAGAAATAATAGTAAATTATATTCTCTTTTTTGGGGGAACAATCAAACATGCTTTATTCTATTAAATTATGAATGACAAATCTTTGAAATATATTAAACATAGGTAAAAGGATGGGTAATACCAGTGACAATAAAGTTGGCTTCCTTTTTCCAGAGAACAATAATGTAAAATTATGCCTAGTAGGATTTTAGACATTTTTTTCCTCTAAAAATTGCACTTACACTCCTGGACTTTTGTCCCAGAGGAATAGAAAATTATGTTCACACAAAAACCTGTGTGCAGAAGCAGCTTTGTTTGTAATAGTCAAAAACCAGAAACGCTGAGATGTTCTTCAATGGGTGAATGATTTTGCAGACTGTGGTGGCCTGTCCCTGCCTTGAAGTACTATCTAGCAACAAAAAGGAACAGGCTATTGACACACGCAACATCCTAGAGGACTCTCCAGAGAATTATGCTCAGTGAAAAAGTCAGTCCTCAAAGGTTACCTATTGGATAATTCCATTCATATAACTTCCTTGAAATGACAAAATTACAGAAATGGAGAATAGATTAGTGGTTGTCGGAGGAAAATGGAATAATGGGAAAATAGGCAGGGTTATAAAAGAAGGATCATGAAGGATTGTTTGATGATGGAAATGTCCTAGATCCTCAAGGTCATTATCTTTATTGTGATATTGATATTGTACTATAATTCTGAATGATATTAAAGGATATATGGGATTTTCCATATTATTTCTTACAATTGCAGATTAACCTATAATTATATCAAGATTAAGTTTAATTTAAGAAAGGTAATTTTGTTGATGATTAAAGAATGGTAAGAAGAACTTTCATTCCTCTCTAACTGTATGTTCTTTAAGATGTGTAGTAAAGAATTTGGTTATAATATGTGCTTTGAACCTAAAAGTACAGACAGATGTGAATTAGGAGGACTAGTTTAAATCTCTTTTTTCCCCCATAACAATGAAAGCATTTGTTACTTTATCTTGGAAGCAAAAAACACAGAAGGACATTAAATCAAGTAAGTTAGTGTTGTTAATATAAAATTCTAACTAGATTGAGGTATAAACTCCTTATCAGTGTTTCATAAAATGCAAAAAAAAAAGACATTAAAAATTGACCATTTGTGAGACAATTTGCTTATTGGAAACAACATAACAATAAATTATATGTTTTCTGTAATGAAGATTAATATCTGAGTAGTAAGTTTCTAAGGAATAAAGATAATAGAGAAAGTGTAAAGTGACCTACTTTGTATAAAGTACGTGCTTTGAGAAATGGCAGCGGGCAGGAAGAGGTGTGGGTACAAAAATCATCCAAACCAAATACCAAGGTGAAATTGTTTCCTTTAAATCTCTGATGTAGTATAACCATTAAATGAGTAGAGATATAGCTCCAATTCAATTATATTAGTTAACTTACCACACTGATTGTTCATATTTGAAATCAGATTTAAAATTAGGTGTCTTAGCAATTTTCCAATCTGTTAACTGAAATATTATATTAAAATATTTAAGACGGAATTGTTCATGTTAAAACAGTGTGATTACATCAGAAACTTCAAATTTCCTCATCTGTTTTATGTTATTTTTATTTGAAATATGTATACTTGAGCTGTTCATACTTTCATTTATTCATTCTTACATATATTCATCCAATAATACATATATACAACAATAATCACTAATAAAAATATATAATATAGAATACACAATGTAATGTAACTTTCCAAATATTTGCCAAATGTTAAACACTGATGTAGACAATTAAATTACATAAATTGTGTCTATTTTTCAGCTTCGTAAAGTTTATTTTTATTTTACAAATAAGAAACTGGTGATTTTGCTGTCAGAGTTGTACCTATAATATAACTCTAAATTATTTTCTTTTTCCACTCTAATATTATGTATATTTGAGACTATGAACTGTGTGATTTATATATATTAAAACTTTCTTGAGGACTTTTTTAGTCAGTAAGAGTTTGTAGTATTTAATGGGGAAATCAACAAAATCAAAAGTTATTAGGAAAATATGTTATCGACAGAATTAATGTCATAATTACTAAAGTGTTTTATTTAATGATTTCATCAACAGTGGTAGGGTTAATAAAAACCAAGGAATCTTATTCCCGTGATTTCCTATTTGGTAATTAAACATTGACCCTTAGATTGACAGGAATATAAGCTGCATGATGAGGCAAACAATAGCCTCTTACCCCTGGATGCCAGTTTATCTACCAGGGTAGCTGATTAAACAGGCCTTGCCGAGCTATAACCATTGGGTGAAGGTTAAAGACTTGCCAGTTGCAGCTTTGTGGTATGGAAAACTACTGGTGGAATTATCCACCTTGGCATTCCTAGATTCATCAGCTTGATGTTTTGTTGTGATCAAATGTTGGAGAAGTGATGAGACTCGAGACTTAAAGTTGTTCAATCCTTGCATTAGAACAGGAGTAATCAGTTTAAACATTGAACTGTCGCTGATTTCCACTGAGTTTTAGAGAATGCTAGTTCCTTTTCTAGGATGATGCTTTTCTAGGCATTCCTAGGTCTTAGGCAATTCAACATTTGCCTTTCATTACTAAGGTTGTTTATGAATTTGGAAAACATTCTCTCAGCAGCTTTTGATGATTAAATATAATAATACACAAAAAGTTCAGAAAATATGTTCTAAAATATGTTAATTATTAGTATACACATCAATATGTTATGGTAATTATTAGAATGTGTACAAAATAACATACATAATCTTAAATTAACAAATGAAATTGAGGTCGTACATAGAAGTTAATGACCTGAGTATTAAATCTCCAATTTTCTAAATTTAAAATAATTTTTATTTTAACCTACGTAAAAAATGTATTTTGGACTATATGTATGAAAAGTGACAATTTTTAATATAAAGGGAACATATATATTTTTACTTAATTGATAACAATTAAATTTCTCTAATGTTTTTATACTATATTTCAAAAATATTTTATAAAATATGTAAAAGGTTTCCTCACGATTAGATTACACTCAAATTTAGAAATCCTTCAAAAACACAGGCTTGAGAAGAATCTAAGTAGAGCAATGATGCTGAAAATATCATCTTTAATGTGATTATAAATATAAAGAAAAAGAACATTACCTGCCTAAAGCAATGCTTATTATTGTTCAGTTTTATTTGATAATGAGTTAAATGTCATGGGACCATAAATCATTACTTCTTATTATGAGAAAAAGGATATTGTAGTAGATGACATTTCTTACATGGGAATTTTTTTAAAGTAGCAGTTATGATTTTTCCTGATTTAATTATAGGAAATATGGAATATAACAAATTTCAGGGGTGGGAGGGAAAGCAGCAGGGTGTAACAATTAAATGCACAGATTCTGAAATTAGACGGCTCAGATAGAAATCCAGTCTTTGAAATTAGTTAGAGTTGGATTTGGTAAAATGTCTTTGACATTATTCTTCAAGCTTCATGTTTTTCATCTGTAATGAAATCCAATCCATCGTTGGATTGATGGTTGAGTTGAATAAAATGAGCAACATGAAAATTCTCAGAGAAAAAGTTTGATATTGATATGTTCCTCCAGAAAATGTTGACTGGTATAAAAGCTTTATTTGTTTGATTTTAAATGAGAAAGGGAGAAAGACATCTAGATTATTTTTATATTGTAAAATATGAAGATGAATTCCTTTTAATTCTACCGCCAGAAAATTGATAAAACATTGAATTATTTCAATTCCTTCATTCTGTATATCAGAACTCACTTTTTCTCATTCTATTAATTATTATCACTTACATAAAATTAAATATATACACACACCTTACTATTTTTAAGTTGAATTTCAGATTTACAAACATTTAATGGCTAGGGTGATATGGTTTAGAGTTTAGTATTTTAGAACTCTGCCTTGTAATTTCCTGATGCAGTGAATTATAGTAAAATACCATAAGTTTACTTTATTATACTTTAGTATTTATATATTTATTATTATTATGCTTAGTATACTATTAGATAATTGATCATAAGAGCTTTAAAAAATAACCACTATCCACGTACTTTGTAGATTACAATTACGAAAACTTCATGCTGACCTCTAATTTCTATGCATTATATTTATTAATATAAATACTATAAATAGTGAAAATTAAAGTGAAATTGTTGAATAAATAGAAAACAATATAATTTCCAAAATTTATGAAATTCCATAACATCTTAATTATTGAACCATATGCAAAATGGCCATCTAACAGTTTTTAAGTCTTTCCTGAGTTTTTAAGTCTTTTACTCAATTATAACATATAACAAAAATATTTTAAATGCACAAATACAAATTTTATAGCTTAAAGAATTGTCACTAAGTAAGTAAATACATCATTGGAGATCAAATTATAAATTATCAGCAACCTGTATGCCATGCTTGTTACTCCCAATCATTACATCAAACATTTATTACTGTAAATATGCTTTATTTGCTATTGAACTTTATATACATTGGGTATCCTTATTTTTGTCTTCTCTTACTCACTAAAATGTTTGGAAGAGCCATCACTTAGGTTTCAAGCAGCAGTAGGTCATTCTTTTTTTTTTTTTTTGGTGTGTAGTTTCCCATTGTATGAAAATTCCAAAGTGTTGTTACCCATTCTGCTTGCAGACATTTGGATTGTTCCAGTTTGAGGCTTTTATGAATGATGCTGTCAGGAAATAATTTCATATTATGTATTTTGGACGTACATGTGGATCTCTTTTAGGTATACACCATGGATTAGAATTGTTTGGTCATAGGATATCTCTACATTTTTCTTTGAAAGATACTGCTCATCACTTTTCCAAAAAGGTTGCAACAATTTGCATTCCCAACAGTGTGTAGATCTAGTTATACCACATGTACTCCATCTCTTTATCCTCAGCTTTTAAACCTTAGCTCTTCTAGGGAGCTGTATGTACATATGTGTATATATATACACATACAAAAAGATATAACTATATCTTTTTGTGGGTTTATTTTATTATTTTTTTAATTTAAAGTGAGCTTTACACCCTAAGTGGGGCTGGGACTCATGACCCCAAAATTAAGACTTGCATGCTGTATGGACTGAGCCAGTTAGGAGTCCCTTTGTGTTTATTTTAGACTTCCTTATGAATAATGATGTTTAGCACCTCTTCATTGCTTTCTGGTCATTTGAAAATTTCTTTTGTTGCCTGCACTACTATTTTTTCTCCTCCTCTTCCTCCTCATTATTATTATTATTATCATTGTTAGACAATTATTTGCTAAAGCCTAATAAATCAAAGACCACCAGGTAAAAGCCTGAAGTCTGTCAAAGTCAGATTTACTGATCTGATACAACAAGGTAGAGAACTTCAAGGGAACTATAAATGCCACTATAAGAGGTATTAGGGAAGCATCTTTTCTAAAGTTTGGCCTCTCCACATGATTCTTAGAGTCTAAGGGAAGCAGTAGTCAGTCCTGGATTGGCCCACATTTCTTTTTTTTTTCCCCCAAAGATTTTATTTATTTATTTGACAGAGAGAGATACAGCAAGAGAGGAAACACAAATAGGGGAAGTGGGAGAGGGAGAAACAGGCTTCCTTCTGAGCAGGGAGCCTGATGTGGGGCTCGATCCCAGGACCCCGGGGTCATGACCTGAGCCGAAGGCAGGCACTTAAGGACTGAGCCACCCAGGTGCCCCTGGTCCCTATTTCTGAGGTGGGTTTAGGAAGTAGGGATCAACTAGGGATTGGGTGCTGTCACAAGGCAAAGAAAGCTTAGTGATTACATATCACCAGAAATAGGACTGGCAAAGTGGCT
Source organism: Ailurus styani (assembly GCA_002007465.1). Classification (NCBI taxonomy): domain Eukaryota; kingdom Metazoa; phylum Chordata; class Mammalia; order Carnivora; family Ailuridae; genus Ailurus; species Ailurus styani. Next base: position 2,619,268 of record LNAC01000142.1, on the reverse strand, counting down.
CTAGGGTGTCATTGATAAAAAGCAATAGTCATTAAAAGAAGAGATCATTATGGTATTTCACAGTTGCTTCATGACCTTGGAAAAACAACAGTTCTAGTTAAATTTGCAGCTGACTTTATCTGTGTCTGTTCTCTCAGTGTGATTAATGACAGGGATACTTTTTCTCTTTTTCAGTCCAAGTTGATTTTCACTCTTCTAGTCCCAGACAGATTTTTACTCTTTCATTATATCTTCTCGATATAAATCTTTGTTGTTTTATGCAGTTAGACTATCATCTCCCGTTCTTTGGTTTTCCCTTTTCTTCTCTTAGTAATGCCTTCTGATGAAGAGAGGTCCTTAATTTTAATGAAGTGAAATTCATTAATTTTTAGTTCAGGGTTAGTGTTGGTGTATCCCATTTAAGAAATGCTTGCCTGTGCAAAGTTCATGAAGGTATTCTCCTGTATTATCTCTAGAAGATAATTTGTTAATTTCCCTTTCACGTCAAGTCTACAATTCATCTGGCATTGATTTTTGAATACAGTGTAAGGTACTAATCTAGATAATGAGATTCAATATTTTTTCCCTCTTTGCATATAAATAGCCATATTATCCAATAACTTTTATTGGAAAGATTATTCTTTTTCACTGTGCTACAATGCCTTTTTTTCTCATAAATCTGGTGATAATGTATGTTGGTGCGTCTGTTTCTATACTAAAATATTTTCCATAGGTCTATTTAGATATCTTTCTACAAATATTATACCATTCTAATTACTATAGAAATATAGTAAGTCTTTGAACTGGTAATGTAACTCCCCTAAACCTATTCTTATCTTCAATTGTGTCTTTAGTTTACTTTGTTTGCGAGATTGCAATATAAACACACAGAAATCACAAAAGACCTGATAGAATGATGATAGGGATTGCACTGATCTATATGAATCCATATATCAATTTAAGGATATTTCCCAATTTTGAAATGTTTAGTCTTCCAAATATTGAACATGGTAGAGCTCTTTTTATTTGTCTTTATTTTTAATTTATCTTAATAGTATCTTGGAGGGGCTCCTGGGTGGCTCAGTCAGTTGAGTGTCTGCCTTTGGCTCAGGTCATGATCCCGGGGTCCTGGAATTGAGCCCCACATTGGGCTCCTTGCTCAGCAGGGAGTTTGCTTCTCCCTACCACTCCCCCTCTGCTAGTGCTCTCTCTCTATCTCAAATAAATAAATGAAATCTTAAAAAAAATGGTATCCTGTAATTCTACATATAGGTCTTCCATGTATTTTATAATATTTATTGCTAGGTTTTAACATTTTTTCATAATTGAAAGATAAATAATATTCATTTTCTAATTGTTACTGGTATATAATAATGCATTTACTTTTTACACATTGATCTCTATCCAGATGACTTGCTAAAATGATTTATTAATTTGAGTAGATTTTCAGTTTTTTACAACTAGTTACAGTCATGAAAATGACAGTCTGTGTTTCCTTCATGTCTCAGTTTTATACTCCCTTTTCCAATAGCAAATATTTGACTTGAATAGATGTGAAGATAATGGACATCCTTGTCTTTTTTTTCCCAATCTCAATGGGAACACTTTCAATATTTAATAAGTACAAAGTTTTCTCTAAGTTTGTTGTACCCAACTTTATTAATTTAAAACATTCTCTTCTATATCTAGTTTACTAAAACGTTTATCCTAAAATTACATTAAATATTATAAAATATTTTTAATGTTTTTATGTTTTTCTAGTTTTATCAATGAAATATTATCAACCTTTTTTTCTAATTTTTATTGTGGTAAAATACACACAACATGAAATCTACCACCTAAACTATTTTAATTTTTTTAAAATGATTTATTCATGTATTTGAGAAAGAGATAGGAGAGGGGCAGAGGGAGAAGGAGATAGGAGAGAGATACTTAAGCAGACTCTGCACTGAGCATAGACCCTGATGTGGGGCTTGTTCACATGACCCTGACATCAGACCTGAGCCAAACCAAGAGTCAGATGCTTAACCAACTGTACCACTTAGGCACTCCTAAACTATTTTCAAATGTACAGGTCAGTGGTACTAAATATATTCATAATGTTGTTCTACCACCACAACCATCCATTTCCAGATCACTTCATTTCGTAAAACTGTAACTCTGCATTCATTCATTAAACAATAGCTTTCCATTCTCCCATTTCTCCACCCCCTGGAACCACCATTAATGCTGGTATAAACACAGGTGTACAAATATTTCTTTGAAACACTGCTTTAATGTCTTCTGAGTACTTACCCAGATGTGGAATTATTGGATCATATGGTAATTATATAGATATAGATAGATATAGATATAGATTTTTTTTGAGAACCCACCATGCTGTTTCCCATAGTGATTGTATTATTTTACCTTCCCACCAACAGTACATGAGAGTTCCAATTTTTCCACATCCTCACAAACACTTCTTTTCTTTTTTTTCTTTTACAATAGCCAACCTATTGAAAGTGAGATGAACACTGCTACTCAAGTTTCCTTGAGTATTCCAGACTTATTTCATTCTTAAGTCTTGTTAATTCAAATTACTCTCTTATAATTTGTGAGATGTCTAGTATTATTCAAACATATTTATTTGTAATTTTGATAAGTAAGATAAGTTTTTGTTATTTTCAGCTAAAATAATGCCAACCAGAGATTTCAGGGTGTGGTAATCTTAAAAAAGTCATATATGAATTTAGTGTGCCATGGTCTTGTATTACTATTTGCCTGGGGACTTTAAATTACCCTAAAGAAAATCATATGGGTCAACTTCTCTTGATTAAAACCAAGGAGAAACGGAAGCATGCAAGGAAATTGGACTGTCTTCTTCTCCCATTATTCCTGGAACCTACACTCCTGGATGTATATTGCTCATTGGGCTTTCCAAAGTCATGTACTGCCATGTTTAATACCTGAGTCTTAAATGAAAATAGGTGGGAAGAAAATAAAATTTACAGTTATTTTCCACACTGGATTCTCTTTCTTTCCTGCCCTAAACTTCAGCCAATTGAATTCTGAACTAGAGTTTATTGCATCTCGATGTTGTGGTCGGCACTCCTGTTGGAGGTAATTGATGAATATTTCCCACCAGTAAATTTAATTACAATTCCTAAAATGATGATATGCATTTATAGTGCAATCCTTAGTTCTAAGTCAATTTTACCTTTACTGGTAAGCGAAAAGGTGATAGGACCCAATTTTTAAAAATTTTAATATGCAGTTACATTATAGATGAAGCCAAATATTTTCCCATGTGGCTTTATTATTTTTCTTCATTAAAACAACAACTATTTATTGAATGTCTACTATTATTAGAAATTATCCTAGGTGACAAATGTAAAATCATATATGCTACCTCTCATAATTAATAGTTTTGTTAAAATAAATTTGTATTCTAATGGAGGATAAGAATGAAAAAAGTTATTCCAAACCTTTGTACATTTAATTTCCAGATTTTTCAATTTTAGCAAAAAATTATCAAAATGAATTATAACTTTTAAAATTTAGGAACCTCCTTGTAAATCAGGGATAATTTGGAATTGCTAAGAAGTCTTGCAAAGAAAACTACCCATTCTTTATGTTCCAATGTATGAACCATCTAGTGATAACAAAATTATTATTACTGGCAGAAAAAAATGAGTTAACATTAATGCTTTAAAACCCCTGACCTGGTTAATTCTATAAAACCAAGTAGGTTAATTCTCTGATTTACTGTTGTGTAAATAGAGTATGAATTATTAAAACTATTTGTAGGTCTTTACTCATGTATTATTTGATAATGAGGTCACAGAGAATATAAAAATTATGCTAATCAATTATAAGTTATGTTAATAAGATTCAAGTATATATACAATAATATACACAAGAGAAAATTAAGTTCATTCTGTATGTTGCATATATGGCTTCTAAAATATTAGTCTATGAATTTATTCTTTTAAACAAATGGATCATAAAAATGCTAATACCTTTTTACTGTGAGATAAAAATAATAGAGAAACATATTGCTTAAAAGTTCTAAAACTTGTTTTATGAATGTACTTTTAAAGTTCTTTTCTGTTTCTCTTAGAAGTGAAACATCAATAACATAGTCATTTTCACATTTAAGGTCCACATAGGCTATTTGCCTCTTACTTTACTGTAGAAAGTCAAAGGTGCTAGAAGGGTGACCCACACTTCCTGCTGTTGCTCTTGAGCCAATGGCAATTATTTTCATTCTAGGTTAATAGGGCACCAACATCTCAGCATATATTTTGACAGCTGAAACTTTGCCATTTAAAGGTTAGAATCTCTTTTTTTTGAGAGAAAGACAGAGAAGCACTTCCATCTTAGAAGACATTTTCTAACTCTCCAAAATATGTGAAGATATCATTAAATTGTAAAACCTTTGATTTAAGGTATCACAATTTTTGTTTTATTTCATGATGAACCTAATAATTAGTATATGTCCACTGTAAAAATTGAATATAAGGAAAATGATTAAAAAATAAGAACAGAAAACTTTGAGAAGAAATTCAAAACATTACTATATGATGAGTTACTCAAAATCATCAATATCCAGGGGAAAATGGAAGTAAATTCAATACTGAGATATTTTATCCTTATCAGACTGACAAAAATTCAAGTGCTGAATGGTACAAGAACCTTAAGGATGTGGGTATATAAAATCATTCATGTGCCTCAAGTAAGAGGAAGTTTTTTAGAGCTTAGTAATAATGGATATGTTAATTAGCTTGATTGTGATAATCATTACACAAGGTAAACTTACATCAAAACACTGCATTGTACATGTTAAATATATACAATTTTTAATTTGTCAATTACACCTCATTAAAGCAAAAAAAAAAAATGTACCTGGAACTGAATAGTATGACTAACTTAACTCTTGCTGATTGAGATCTGGAAAAAAAAAATGAAGGGATTTTTTACTAGGAAATACTAAATTATAGATAAGACATTAGATAGCATGAGAGAAAATTGAGAGAAATATTATTTTTAATAACAATTTATTTCCAATATACAGTTTTAGACATCTCTATATGTGTCTACTTCATATCCCCATCTCTATCTCTCTCTATCACCTGTTTAGCTATGCCCATAGATATGTATTTTATAGCCTTACCCAGATTACTCATATATACATGACTATCAAGATAGTGTTCTCCCTGGAGTGCCTGGGTTAGGTTAGGCATCTGGCACTTGATTTTGGCTCAGGTCATCATCTTGGGGTCCTGGAATCAAGCCCCACCTTAGGCTCCTTGATCAGCAGGGAGTGGGGGTAGCTTGAGATTCTCTCCCTCTGCCCCTCTCCCCATTCATTCACTCACTGTCTCTCAAAAAATGAGTAAATCTTAAAAAAAAAAAGATAGTGTTCTCATGTGTCACAATAGACTTAATAAAATTATCTCCTTTTTAATCAACAGATTGTTCTAGTGATGTTTGGGAGAGTAAGCAACACGCAATTTTGGTAGCCACTGTGAAATCCAATAAAGAAACCCTTGCCACCATTCAGAACAGTTCAAACTCCTGAGGGGTCTTCACCTAAATATGAGCATCTTCCTGATTGCAGTGTTGAGGTAAGTTTCACAATAGATCTGAACCTTGATTTCTATTCACCAGTCTCCCAAATGCCAAGTTCATTTTGTCTCCTACAAATTATAAACCTCCTTTAGGAATTAATTGATTGCATTTGAAAGACATATCCTTAATGAAAAGCTACTTTATTGCTAACATTACTAACTCTGTGATCATCCCACAGGGGATGGACTCTCACCCAGAATTTGGTTCAGATATTAAAACTGAATGTGACACACACACACACACACACACACACACACACACACCAAGAAATGTTTATTGCTTACATAATAAGATTTTCTAGGAAGAACAAGACAGACCTCTCAAGGTGGTCCAATGATAGTTTGAGAAGGCAGGAAAAGGAGCCTGACTTGAAGTTTTAGTGTGATTAGGGGATGGGGCTGGATTCTGTCTGTGAGCAGGTGCTTGCATGGCTTAAATCCCCAGCTAGCGTTGAAGATGGGAGGACATGGAGGAGAAGAGAAAAGAGAGGGGTGAGGCTTAGAAGTTGTTGGTGACCAAACATCCAAAGCAAGTTAGACTCTTTATTACAAGAAATGTTTTTCCATTTGATCTTTTTAGTTTTTAATATCAGTCTCTCAGATGAAGTTCCTAAGGAAATGGACAGGTGTAGTGTTAGATAAGTCATCCTTCAAAGGATAAACATTGCGTTGGGATGCTTTTGAAACTGTATGAGAGGAATCTTACAATCCAGTGACTGAGACATCGGTACAGAACAAACAGAAACCTCCATATGGGAACTCAGTTTCTAAAGACTCTTGAACTAAGGAAGATATAAGCATATCTTTGCAAAAATCACTTTGGAACTAACTCCCAATTTATTTCAAATGGCTTTCTTTTCTACCCCACACAACCAAGTCAGGTTATGTAGCTTAATCTCTTTCTAGACTATGATCCAGATTTGTTTGAAAAAGTCTATTCTAGAAGGCCAATACTAAAGAATAAATCTTTCTACTCGCTTCATAATAAAAATGAAGCCCATCTTACTTCCAAGAAGCCTAAGCTCTCCTCAAAGTTTGGTGAAGTTCCCAGTGCTGGTGCTACATGTTGATGACAATTTTCCTAAAAAAGAAAACTCAATAAGAAAAAATATTGAAAGGGACACCTGAGTGGCTTAGTCAATTAGGCATCTGCCTTCAGCTCAGGTCATGATCCCAGGGTCCTGGGATTGAGCCTTGCATTGGGCTCCCTGCTCAGCGGGAAGCCTGCTTCTCCCTCTCTGCCTGCTGCTCCCCCTGCTTGTGCTCTCTCTCTCTCTCTCTGTCAAATAAATAAATAAAATATTAAACAAATAAAAAGTATTGAGAATTATAAACACTTTTGTAGAACATACATAATCAATATCACAATGGTCTGATGTTGGTCTGGAATGTACAGCTTTTGGATGCTGGAAGAATGCTATCACCCAATGAACTTTTCTCTGCTCTGCTTTTTCCTAAAGCATTATGGAACTCAAAAGTATAGCACATGTTATCTTTATGTTTTGCCACTATCTTATTTACTTAGGACTATTTTTTACAAAGTGTACTTACATTTACCTTGTTTTCCACTTTGGTCTTTCCATTTATTTCAGTAAATATTATTATTGCTCTGAACTTCTCACTAGACTAATAATATTGACTTAAGAAGGATCATAGCTTTTCTAATTCCTTCACTAATAAACCTTTCTATGTGTTTACTTATGCCCTCTGACTTGCCTGGGCATGAATTGCTCTGGGCCTCTCAACCAGATTCTGCCACTCGAGTATGAATAAAAGATAAAAAAGTGGTTCAGGAGAATGCACGTAACTCAAGTGTGAGCCTGCTGAGTTAACAAGTGGACTACAAAGTCCAGTTGCTTTTCCTTTATCTCTTCCTATCAATAAACTCATGGCAAGGGGAATTTGTTAATCTGTCCAGGAACTAAAGAATCTGTTAAAAAAAAAAAAGAAAACCTGCAAAAATCCAATGGTCCAAAGTTCAACTATCTAACATTTAGGTTTTGTTCATCCTGGCACTTATTAATATCCTACTCTGGCTTGATCTAAATATCTTACCCAGTGACTTTCAGGATGACCTTTAAGGAAAGGATCTGTGTATGCTGAAAAATAGTACCAGAATATTTTTTTGCTTCTGTTCAAGCTTCGAAGAAAATAAATTAATAAAAAAATAAAAATGCCCGACTTCGTAGAAATGAAATGTTTCATTGCAAGAAGCCTGCAGGTATGTGATCTACTCTGGTAGGAATTCTTGAACTGAAGTCTGTGAATTGGATACGCACATAGAAAAATAAGCTCAGGACTTACAAAGTCTCAAAAGACAAAAACCTAGCTTTCCCTTTATTCTTTTGGAAGATAGAAATGAGATTTGTTTGTAACAAGCAAAGGATATTCATATTTTACATGTAATATTTTGAAATAAAAACATAAATATTTATTCCACCCTTATAAAAGATTAAATATATATAAAAAACAAAAGCACACGGGAACTTTCTTCACCCATGTTTGTTCCATTCAAGATAAAATATCTATCTGAATATCTAAATAATCTAAATAAATAAATAATAATCTAAATATCTATCTAAAAGAGATTCTTTAATCCTCCTTTTCACTGGGAATGGAAAATTCCTTAGTTCTGCCATTGGAGAAAGTAAACTGTTAGATTCTGAATAGACACATGAGTTGTACAAACAACACATCTCATGAACTTTGTTAGATGCTAACGTCTGAGTTATCTGGCCCAGACACCTGTTTCTTTCATGTACTGACAGTGTAACTCTATGTGTTATCTGTCTAAATTGCATACCTTTACCAAAGATAATTTAGAATCACAGTGGTAATTTCAAGGAACTTTTGATATGAGTAATACTGTTCATTTGAATGGATTAGTGGTAAAATACATCTCAAACATCCAGTGATGTTAATATACTTCATTTTTTGATTGGTATAATGAAGTTTCTAAAAGAAGTCCCTTCCTTAAAAGATTCATATCGAACTCCCATGAAAATTCAAAAACTTTATATCTATTTCTCTTTTAAATGACTCCAGATCACAACTTGAAACTAATGCCCTTTACCTCTCTCTTACTTATTATCTGTTCTAAGCTACTCCACTGAATTCTCTTCCATTTTACCCAAGACAATACATAAAAGCCCTTAAATTTAAAAAAAAATTGCAAATATTCAGTATACTCAACTTCAAAAGATTTTTTTTGATGATAGATACCTGAAGACAGATGACAAAGTCAAAAAAACAAAATGCATTGGAAAAATATCTGTGCATGATAATGATAAGGTTTGGTCATAATGATATCATTTAAGGAGAGCTCCTGATTTAGTAAGGTAAAGGAAAATAGTTATCTATCGCTGTGTAGTGAATTACCCCAAAACTTAGTGACTTAAAAAATTGAGCTTCTCAGGACTTCTGTGGCTCAGAAATTCAAGAACGCTCAAGAAGGTAGTTCTGGTTTAGAGTATTTCACTTGTTTACAAGCAGGATGTTAGTGGGATTGAATGATCTGCTTCCAGATGGCTCGCTCACATGGCTGTTGGCAAAAGGCCTCAGATCCTCACTGGCTGTTAGCAGGTGCTTCAGATACCTGCTATTTGAACCTATCTATAGGCTACTTGACTATCCTCATGACATGACAACTTTCCCCAGAGAAAGCAATCCCAGATAAAAGAAGCCCCAGACTTTTTTGCCCTGGTTTCTGAAGTCATACATCATGACTTCCATATTACTGAGTTTGTCTGAAGTCAATCACTAAGTTCAGTCATATTTAAGAAGAAGGAAATTAGACTCTGCCTTTTGATGCTAAGAACATCAAGAAAAAATTGTGGATATATTTTCAAACTACCACAACAATAGTTAATTCATAGTTCTGACAGGTAGGTATTGATATACCCAGGGTAATACAGAATAAAGAGAAGAACATATCCAGAACTCTCTGCCAACCCATTCCCATTGGCTTTCGTCCTCTTCCTCCTCCTTGCTCTTTTACTCCATTGTCACTTTTCCAAGGTTTCTCAGTCCACAGAGGTTCCTAAAGATGTTTACTGTAGTTTTATATACATATAATTCCTTCCCTTTTTGGTGGTATCTCTGAGTCTGGGTTTGGGAATAGTTGCCAGAAATTTATGTTTATTAAATTTACTATCTTAATAGTTAATACTAATACTAATACAAATAGTTAATACTAATACTAAGTTAATACTATCTTAATAGTTAATAGTGTGTGCAATCACACTTATTTTTTCTACTATAAATATACAAAGACAGTGATGCAGCACAAAATATTCTTCTGTGTAAACATTTATTTATAAATTTATCTTCTCTATTAACTCTCTAAATTTTGGTTCTGTGCTATTTCCCTTACCAGAGTAAATGTTAAATGAATATTTATTTTTAAGTAACCTCTATGCCTAACATATATGGTTTGAACTCATGACTCTAAGGTCAAGAGTGACATGCTTTACCGACTGAACCTGCCAGGTGCCTTTCAGTAAATATTTCTTGACTAATAATAATATTTCCTTAAATAAAATATGGTGTATTTTCCATTAACATTTTTAAAATGATAGTAATATTTATCCAATGCCAATTTATTTTTTCCAGTCAAGGGTTAATATGATATTTTCAACACATTGAATAATTAAAAGACCTGGAATTTCTAAAACCCAAAACCTAGAACTTTTGCTGAAATCTTAAAGCAGTAAAATATATTAATGAGAAATACATAAGTTGAGAAATACCAGGTGGTTGTGATGTGTTTGAAGAGTATATTAATAGCTGTTCAACACTGTGAGAGGTTTTTTTTTATTTCTTGTACTGTGAATATATTAGTTGCAAAGAGTCAATGTTAGTAATAATACTTGAAATGTCATATGTATCTTACTTTTCATTGTTTAAAGATGTCTCTCAATAATGGGTGTTTCCAGATCACTTGTTTTACATCTTAGCCTCTGCAGTGACTAATTTCAGTATATTCAAACTATTGCACAGCATTTCTCCTGCTTCTATGGTTGGAAGAAAATTAAAATGGAATTTTATGGGTTCATTTCATGTTTAAAACACATTTGATTTGAATACTCAGTAGGAAGCATATTTAGTATTTTATCTCTCATATCTCACCTCCTCCAGGTTTTTGATATTACATTCAAATTGTGACACAACCATGTAATCCAATTGTCAGATTTTTTGTAGTAAAGTTCATGAACTGAGTGTTAGTAAAGCATTTCCTTTCTAGTACACACTCAAGAAGTCTCTAAGAAGTATTCCAAAAGTCTGCTTGGTAATAATATTTTATTGTCATTTTTAATGCCAAGTTCATGCACATTTTTACTACATTGCTAAATTATATATTCCAGTTCAGTCAGAGGTTTAAACATTATATATTCCAGATTGTGATTCACACTGTGCTGCAAACAGCATTATGCCTAGTGCAGCTGTCATAATGGAAGTATTATAAAGTGTTGTACAGATATAAAAATGTAAACTTAAACTCTGCAAAATTCACAGAAATTAAGGACAAGCAAGGAGAAAGTTAATATTAAAAGTTTTGCTGTAAGATAGTCTTTCTACATATATATTAGATATACTGATGTAAATTTACAGAGATTCTACCTACATTCATCAGTCTGTTTCATGCTTCATTCATTCATTTACTGGGTGACAACCATAGACCAAATACTCTTAAATTCTGCAGATATAACAGCGAATAGAACAGTCACATTCCTCCCCACATGCTGCTTATATGCTAGTGGAAGGAGCCAAACCTTAAATACATAAACATGTAAGTATATAACATGCCAAATAATGAAAAATTCTATAAAGGCTCAGTAATAAAACTGAGTAAGAGTGATAGGAATTTCTGGAGATGGGCTAGGGAGAGTATCTTATTTTGTATAGGATCATCAGGGAATTTCTCTCATATGAGGTTATTTTTGAGCAGAGACCTGAAGAACTAAGGATACAGGCAGATGTCTGTAGAAAAAATGTTCCAGGCAGAAGTCACATTAGATCCTCCCTATGGTGGGAGGCGGTATAGTATCCTCAAAGACTAGTGTGGAAGCTATTGTTGTGGGGGCACACTTAAAAGGGAAGGCAATGGAAGATGTTCACAGAAAGATAGAACTGTGTCAGTATTATGAATGATTTCGTGGGCCATTTCAAGGTCGTTGAATGTTTTTACAGATCTATATTGTAGAAGAGTTTCAGATTTACAGAATAATTGAGAAAATAATAGAATTGCCATATACCTATCCCTCAGTTTCCACCCTTACAAATTTCTCACATTTATTATAATTATTGAACAGATATTGATACACTATTCTTAACTAAAGTCTAGTTTATTCAGATTTCCTTGGTTTTTACCTGATGTCCTTTCTGTTTACTTGTTTTAGGATTGCATCCAGGATACCCCATTACATTTAGTTGCCAGGTCTCCTTAGGCTCCTGTTAGCTATGTCAATTTCTCAGAACTTTTTACAGTATTTTAAACTACAGTCACCATGCTACACAGTTGATCTCCTGAAATTATTCATCTTATTACTGGAAGTTTGTACCCTTTGACCAACACTTCCTCAGACATCTCTCATTTTCCATGATGATAAAAAATTTTGAGGACTATTGCTCAAGTATTTTGTAGCATGAACCTCTTTTGGTGTATGTCTGATATTTTTCTCATGAATAGACCACAGTTATGTGTTTGGGGAAGAAGACAATAGACAAAAGTGTTCTTTTCATTACATCATTAAAGGGAACATAATATTGACATGATTAATGAGTGTTTATGTTGGCCTTGATTACCTGGCTGAGGTAGCATTCCTGGTTTGTCCTCTGTACTGTTACTCTTATCCCCTTCCTCTTTCCATACTGTAGTCTGGAAGAAAATCATGCGCATCTTCCTTCCTTCCTTCCTTCCTTCCTTCCTTCCTTCCTTCCTTCCTTCCTTCCTTCCTTCCTCTCTCTTTCTTTCTTCTCTCTCTTTTCTTCCCTTTGCTTGTTTGTTTTGTTTCTTAAATTCCACATATGAGTGAAGTCATATACTATTTGTCTTTCTCTGACTGACTTACTTTGCTTAGTATGATACTCTCTAGTTCTAGCCATGTCATTTCAAACGGTAAGTTTTCATTCTTGTTCATGGCTAAGTAATCTTCCATTAAAGATGATATAGATATGGATATAATTATAGATATACCACCTCCTCTTTATTCATTCATCAGTCAATGGACACTTAGGCTCTTAATCCTTACCTTGCATATTGTAGATAATGCTGCTAGAAACATTGCTGTGGGGAGCCTGGGTGGCTCAGTGGGTTAAAACCTCTGCTTTCGGCTCAGGTCATGATCCCAGGGTCCTGGGATCGAGGCCCGCATCGGGCTCCCTGCTCATCTGGGAGCCTGCTTCCTCCTCTCTCTCTGCCTGCCTCTCTGCCTACTTGTAATCTCTCTCTCTGTGTCAAATAAATTAATTTAAAAAAAATCTTAGAAACATTGCTGTGCATGGATCCCTTTGAATTAGTGTTTTTGTTTCTTTGGGTAAATACAGAGTAGTGAAACTGCTGGATCATAGGGTAGTTCTATCTTTAACTTTCTGAGGAACCTCCAAACTGCTTTCCAGAGTGGCTACATCAGCTTGCATTTCCAGATACAGAGCAAGAGAGTACCTTTTTCACCACATCATTGCCAACAACTGTTGTTTCTTGTGTTGTTGATTTAGTCATTCTGGCAAGTGTGAGGTGATATCTCATTGTAGTTTTGATTGTATTTCCTTGATGGTAGGTGATGATGAACATCTTTTCATGTGTCTGTTGGCCATCTTTATGTCTTCTTTGGAGAAATGTCTGTTCATGTCTTCTGCCCATTTTTTAATTGGATTATTTGATTTTGGGGTTTGAGTTTTATATATTTTTTAAAGATTCATTTATCTATTTGAGAGAGAGACAGAGAGAGTGGGGGAAGAGGCAGAGGGAGCTGGAGACGCATAGCAGACTCCTCACCGAGTGGGGAACCCCATGTGGGGCTTGATTTCCTGACAGGAAGATCATGGCCTGAACAAAAAATTGGAAGTCATTCGCTCAACTCACAGAGCTACCCACGTGGCCCTAGTTTTATAATATTTTTTTATATATTTGGATACTAACCCTTTATCAGATATGTAATTAGCAAATATCTTTTCTGATTACATAAGTTGCCTTTAGTTTTGTTGGTTGTTTTTGCTACATAGAATATTTTATTTTGATGAAGTGGCAGTAGTTTATTTTTGTTTTTGTATCTCTTGTCTCAGGAGATGTATCTAGAAAAAAGCTGCTATCAGTGTCAAAAGGTTACTGCCTTTTGTTCTCCTCTCTAGGATTTTTGTTGTTTCATGTCTCACATTTAGGTATTTAATCCATTTTGAATTTATTTTTGTGTGTGGTGTAAGAAAGAGGTCCAGTTTCATTTACATGTTGCTGTCCAGTTTTCCCAACACCATTTGTTGAAGAGACTGTGCTTTTCCTATTGGATAGTCTTTCCTGCTTTGTCAAAGATTAATTCACCATGTAGTTGTGGATTCATTTCTGGGCTTACTATTCTCTTCTGTTGGTCTATGTGTCTGTTTTTGTGCCAGTACCATACTAATTTTGTTTATCACAGCTCCATAATATTACTTGGAGTATGAAATTGCTTTGCTTTGCTTTTTCAAGATTTCTTTGGCTATTTGGGGTCTTATTATTTATTTATTTATTTTAATTTTTATCTATTTATTTGACAGAGAGAGAGAGAGAAAGAGAGAGAGAGAGAATACAAGCAGGGGGTGTGGGAGAGGGAGAAGCAAGCCTCCCACTGAGCAGAGAGCCCAATGCAGAGCTTGATCCTAGGACCCTGAGATCAAAACCTGAGCCGAAGGCAGATACTCAATGACCGAGCCACCCAGGCGCCCCCTATTTGGGGTCTTTTGATTACAATTTTAGAATTGTTCTACTTCTGTAAAAAATGTTATTGGGATTTTGATCCCAATCTTATTTGGAGATTGCATTAAATGTGTAGATTGCCTTGGGGAGTATAGACATTTTAATGATATTTATTCTTCAATTTATGAGCATAGAATGTCTTTTCATTGTGTGTGTGTGTGTGTGTGTGTGTGTGTGTGTGTGTTGTCTTCAATTTCTTTCAATACAGTTTTATAGTGTTCAAAGTATAGGTCTCTCACCTCTTTGGTTGGGTTTATTCCTAGGTGTCTTATTGTTTTTAGTGCAATTGTAAATGGAATTGTTTTCTTAATTTCTCTTTCTGCTGCTTCATTATTAGTGTATAGAAATGCAACAGATTTCTGTATATTGATTTTGTATTCTGTGACTTTACCCAATTTGTTTATCAGTTCTAGAAGTATTTGGTGGAGTATTTCTGGTTTTCTTTTTTTTATTTTTTTTTAAAGATTTTTATTTATTTATTCGACAGAGAGAGATTACAAGTAGGCCGAGAGGCAGGCAGAGAGAGAGAGAGGAAGAAGCAGGCTCCCCGCTGAGCAGAGAGCCTGATGCGGGTCTTGATCCCAGGACACTGAGATCATGACCTGAGCCAAAGGCAGAGGCTTTAACCCATTGAGCCACCCAGGCGCCCTATTTCTGGTTTTCTATATAGAGTATCATTATCACCTGCAAATAGTGAAAAGTTTGACTTCCTTCTTGCTGATTTGGGTGCCTTTTATTTCTTTCTGTTTTCTGATTGCTCCTGGTTAGTACTTCCAGTAATACATTGAATAGAGGTGATGAGAGTAGTAGATATCCTTGTCTTATTCCTGACCTTAGGGGAAAAGCTCCCAGTTTTTCCCCATTGAGGATGATGTTAGCTGTGTGTTTTTCATGTATGTCCTTTATTATGTTGAACTATGTTCCCTCTAAATCTACTTTGTTAAGGTAAATTTATTAGTCATTCATCATAAATGTTGTACTTTGTCAAATGCCTTTTCCATGTCTATTGAAATGACCATATGCTGCCTATCCTTTCTCTTATTGATTTGATATCATGTTGATTGATTTGCAAATATTGAACTACACTTGCAACCCAGGAATAAATCCCACTTGATTGTAGTAAATGATTTTTTTAACATATTATTGGATTCAGTTTGCTTGTGTTTTATTGAGGATTTTTGCATCTATGTTCATCAGGGATATTGGCCTGTAGTTGTCTTTTTTAGTGTTCTTTGTCTGGTTTTGGTACCAGGAGAATGCTGCCCTCATAGGATGAATTTGGAAGTTTTTCTTCCTTTTCTATTTTGTGGAACAGTTTAAGAAGGATAAGTATTAGCTCTTCTTTAAATGTTTAGTAGAATTTACCCGTGAAGCCATCTGGTCCTGGACTTCCATTTGTTGCTGGTTTTTTGATTACTGATTCAGTTTTGCTGGTTATCAGTCTTTTCAAATGTTCTATTTCTTCCTGTTACTGTTTTGGTTGTTTATATGCCTCTAAAAATTTACCCATTTCTTCTACGTTGTCCAATTTCTTGACATATAGTTTTTTCACAATAGTCTCTTATAATTGTTTGTATTTCTGTGGTGTGGGTTATTATTTTTCCTTCCTCATTTGTGATTTTATTTATTTGGGTCTTTCTCTTTTTTTTCTTAATAGTCTGACTAGACTTTTATCAATTTTCCTAATTGTTTCAAAGAACCATCTCCTGCTTTCATTGATCTGTTCTACTGTTTGTTTAGTCTCTAGATCATTTATTTCTTCTCTAATCTTTAGTATTTCCTTCCTTCTGCTGTTTTTAGGTTTTGTTTGTTTTTCTTTTCCTAAGTCCTATAGGTATAAGGTTAAATTGTTTATTTGAAGGTTTTCATGTTTGTTTTGCTTCTTGATGTAGGTCTGTAGTGATATGTAATTCCCTCTTAGGACCGCTTTTGCTGCCTTCCAAAGGTTTTGAGATGTTGTGTTTTCATTTTAATATGTTTCCATGTACTTTTTTATTTCTTCCTTGATTTTCTGTTGACCCATTCACTTAACCTCCATGTATTTGTGGTCTCTCCAGATTTTTTTCTTATGGTTGATTTCTAGTTTCATAGTTTGTGGTCAGAAAAGCTGCATGGTATGACTTCAATCTTCTTGAATTTGTTGAGGCTGGTTTTGTAGGTTAATATGTGATCTACTCTGGAGAATGTTTATATACACTTGAAAAGAATGTGTATTCTGCTTTTTAAGATGGAACATTTGAGTATCTCTGTTCAATCCATCTGTTCCAGTGAGTCATTCAGAGCCTCTACTATTGTATTATTATCAATTAGTTCCTTTATGTTTGTTTTTAGTTGTTTTATGTATTTGGGTACTCACATGTTGGGTGCATAAGTATTTAGAATTATTACGTCTTCTTGACTTTAACTTAGGTCTTACTAATGTTGCCAACTCTAATCCATTACCACCATAGGAACCATTGTAGCCTCCTGCTCTTGCTTTTATGTGAATTCCTATGCCAGCAGAGTAGGCTGCCTCTTACTATTTGTTATTTAGCTTCATTTTCCAACTCTAGTATATATGTATAGGAGTATCAGAGTTATGAACTATTACCTTCATGGGAATAATTTAATTAGCTAGAGTACAGTAATTTTATAAATTTCCTTTGCCTTTAGGGTTACATTTATCTCTCATTTCCAAAGTTACTTAATTCAGTTCCTTCTTCCAACCCACCCCCACCATCTCACTGAGGTTGTTTCCTACATTTGTAAATATAGTGACATCCTTTTGTCATAGTCTGAATTGTTCCTGGCGATCCCCCAACCTCCTAAATGATATATTTTCTTTAATTTGTATACATTAAGGTTCATTCTGTGTTGTGAGGTATAATTGGTTTTAACAAACATAATACCATGTTTCCAACATTATAATATCATACAAAATAGTTTCATTCTCCTAAAAAATCTCCTGCTTTTCCCTGTTCATTCCTGTTCTTCTCCTTCCACATCCTAAGCCATCACTGATGTGTTTTTTTTTTACCCTTTCTATACTGTTGCCTTTTCCAGAGTTTTTTTAAAATAATTGGAATTTCCTATCAATATGCATTTTAGGTTTCTCCATGGTTTTTCTTTTTTTTCAAAGATTTTATTTATTTATTTGACACACAGAGAGAGATCACAAGTAGGCAGAGAGGCAGGCAGAGAGAGAGGAGGAAGCAGACTCCCTGCCGAGCAGGGAGCCCGATGCGGCCTCGATCCCAGGACCCTGAGATCATGACCTGAGTCGAAGGCAGAGGCTTTAACCCACTGAGCCACCCAGGGGCCTGGTTTTTCTTTTTTTGTGTGTGTGTAGCTTACAGCTCATTTCCTTTTACCGTTGGATAACATGCCATCGTGTGGATATATCACTATTTATGTACTTATCCACTGAAAGATATTTTGGATGCTTCCAGTTTTGGGTAATTATGAATAAAACTGCAAAATATTTTCTTCTAGTTTTCTATGTGGAAATCAGAAGTTTTAAAACCAGTTGGATGGGGCACCTGGGTGGCTCAGTTGGTTAAGCATTTGACTCTCAGTTTAGGCTCTAGTCATGATCTCATGGTAGCAGAATCAAGAAACATGTTGGGTTCCACGCTTGGTGGTGAGTCTGCTTGAGATTCTCTCTCTTCTCCCTCTGCCCCTCTCCCCACTTACTATTTAAATAAATAAATAAACAAACATAAAATAAATTTTTTAAAAACTAAATTGCATAAATACCTAATCATAAGACTGGTGTGACTATGTTTGTCTCTCTAACACACTGCCAAAATATCTCCCAAACTGACTGAACAACTTTGCATTTTCATGAATGAAATGAATGAAAGCAATGAATAGAATTTCCTGGTGCTACTCTACCTCATCAGCATTTGTTATTGCCAGTTTTTGTGGATTTTAGTCATTCAAATATGTATATTGGTATCTCATTATCATTTTAATTTGTGATTCCTTAAGGACAAATGATGGATAATATCTCTTTATATAGTTATTTGTCATCTGTATATCTTTTTTTTCTTTTTTTTTTGTAATGTGGCATTTGTTCAGATATTTGCCCAGTTTTTAATCAGGTTATTTATTTTCTAAATATTGAGTTTTATATACTCAGTATACTTTAGATAAATCCTTTACCATATGTTATCCAGTTATATTCTCTGTGGCTTATCTTGTGACTCACTTAACTGTCTTTCACAAAGCAATATTTTAATGTGAATACATTAGTCCAATTTATCATTTTTTTTCATGAGTTATGCTTCTGGTGTTGTATCTAAAAACACATTGTAAAACACAAAGCCACATAGATTTTCTCCTCTGTTTTCTTCTAGTAGTTTTATAATACTGTTTTTTCTACTTAGGGACATGATCCTTTGTGAATTACCTTTTGTGAAAAGTCTAAAGTTTGTACCTCAATTCATTTATTTTTTATATGACTTGCTAATTTTTCTAGAACTATTATTAGTAAAAGCTCTTGTTTCTTTCTTGAATTGTCATTGCTCCTGTTTTGATGATGAGTTGACGATATTTTTGTGGTTTATTTCTACAGTGTTCTGCACTGCATTGTTGTAAATAGTACTTTTAAGTGTCAAATTTCAAATATTTATTGCTAGTAATACAAATGAACTTTGAGTAGTGATGACCGGTTATCCCATGAATTGATAAATGTATTTTTAGTTCTAGGGTTTTTTTTTTTTAGATTTTTAAAGGATTTTCTATGCATACAGTCATGTTGTTTGTGAATAGAGACATTTTTATTTCCTTCTTTTAATCAGTATTCTCTTTATCTTACTTGTCTTGTTGCAATAGCTAAGTCATCCAGTACAATGTTGAACAGAAGTAGTGAGAGAGGACATTTTCACTTTGTATTGATATTAGGAAGATGGCATTCAGCCTCTCATGATTAAGTATGATATTAGCAATATGTTTCCCACAGATAGTATTTATTAAGTTAAAGATGTTCCTTTGTAGTCCTAGTTTCCTGAGAGATTTTTTTATCATGAATGTTTTTCTGTATCTATTTATATCATATGACTTTAAAAACTATTATTTTTAAAATGTGAACTACACTGATAAATTTTTGAATTTTGAATCAACCTTGTGGTCATGATGTATTTTCATTATTATGTCATTAGCTTCAATTTGCTCATATATTGTTGAGGATTTTTGTGTCTTTGTTCATGTGAGGTATGAATCTGTGGTTTTCTTTTTTTGTTACACATTTGTCTGGTTTTGATTTGGGGGCAATACTAACTTTAGAAAATGAGTTGGAAAGGTTTTCCTTTTATTTTTCTATTTTCTGGGAGAAATCATGTGTAATTGGTATAATTTCCTCCTTAAATATGTGGTAGAGTACAAAGGTGAAATCATCTCGATATGTATTTCTTTTCCTTTAAAAAAAAATTGGGGGGAGGGAACACCAAAGGCATTCCTGAGAAAAAGGTATATAGCAATACAAACCTTTCTCAAGAAACAAGAAAGGTCTCAAGTACACAATCTAACCCTACGCCTAAAGAAACTGGAGAAAGAACAGCAAAGAAAACCTAAACCCAGCAGGAGAAGAGAAATAATAAAGACCAGAGCAGAAATCAATGAAATAGAAACCAAAAGAACAGTAGAACGAATCAACAAAACTAGGAGCTGGTTCTTTGAAAGAATTAATAAGATTGATAAACCCCTGGCCAGACTTTTCCAAAAGAAAAGAAAAAGGACCCATATTAATAAAATCATGAATGAAAGAGGAGAGGTCACAACCAACACCAAAGAAATACAAACAATTTTAAGAACATATTATGAGCAACTCTACACCAGTGAATTTGACAATCTGGAAGAAATGGATGCATCCCTAGAGACATATAAATTACCAAAACGGAACCAGGAAGAAATAGAAAACCTGAGCAGACCCATAACCAGTAAGGAGATTGAAGCTGTCTTCAAAAGTCTCCCAAGAAACAAGAGTCCAGGGCCAGATGGCTTCCCAGGTGAATTCTACCAAATATTTAAAGAAGAATTAATACCTATTCTCCTGAAATTGTTCCAAAAAATAGAAAAGGAAGGAAAACTTCCAAAACATTTTATGAAGCCAGCATTACCTTGATCCCAAAACCAGACAAAGACCCAATCAAAAAGGTTAGAACAATTTTGGTTGAGAATGAGGTTTATAAATATGAAACTTTTTACAAATTTATAAATACATGAGATTTCCAGTAGTATGAGAGAATTAGTATGATGATGGATCCTCTACTAACATAAATCTGATTAATTTATCATAAAATTTTAACTTTAAAAATGGAAATGTTAATCTATTACTAGAGGAACTAGAGAGAGAAGATAATTTCCAAAGATACAATATACTAATATTAATTTAAATTTCTACATCTTTGTAAAAGTTATTAATAATAAAAATTAAAATAGAACTAACACATACATAAGGACAGATTTAACAAAATGTGTTTAAAACTTTAATAAATTAATAAAAAATTTTTGAAAACCTTTCAAAAATTCTGAAATAAATGGACAAATATACCATTGTTATTAAATGGGAGCTTCATTGAATAAATATACAAATTATCTTTAAATGTTCAATAGCTTTATTATTTATTATAGTTTCTTTAAAAATTCCCAAGTTCCATGGAGATTTACAATGTAACTTCAAAATATCTATAAAATAATCATGCCATGAATAGCCAAAAGCTGAAATGGAAGGCCACATGGTAGGACTTGGATTATCAGCTATCCATAATTATTATAAACCTATTGTGATTAAGACATATCTGTAAAATAAATAAATATAAATTTATGAAATTAGAAATCTTAATTTAGGAAGATGGCATTGCATGTAAGATGAAAAGGATGTTGCCAGGGACAATTGTTTATCCATATGGAAACAAAATTAAATGGGATTGCCAACTCCTTTCTATACATTAAAAATATATTGCCCATATGGATTAAAGATAACTATGGGAAACAAAATTTTAAAACTTTAAAGTTGGGGCGCCTGGGTAGCTCAGTGGGTTAAAGCCTCTGCCTTCGGCCCAGGTCATGATCTCAGGGTCCTGGGATCAAGTCCCACATCGGGCTCTCTGGTCAGCAGGGAGCCTGCTTCTTCCTCTCTCTCTGCCTGCCTCTCGGCCTACTTGTGATCTCTCTCTCTCAAATAAATAAATAAATCTGTCAAATATATAAATAAAATCTTTAAAAAAATAAAAAACAAATGAATAAAATAAAATAAAACTTTAAAGTTTGCATAGAATACCTTATAATCTCAAAGCAGAAAATGCCTTCTTATATAAAACATTGAAAATGTAACTAGAAAAGATAATTTTGAAAGATTCAATTATATTAAAATCAAGAACTTCTGTTTTAAAAATAACTTGTATAAAGTGCATCTTCTTCAAATGGGCAGAAGTTTGAAACATATGTCATAGAAAGATAGTAAAATTATCTATCATCATCATCATATATTTACCTCTTTATAAAGAATTCCTACAAATTCTTATGGAAAAAAGCTTGACCCTCTCAAAAAAATGAATAGAATATATGTATGGTAATTTATAGTTGGGGAAATGAGTGAATCACAGTGTTGATCTTCTATGGTAGAAATTGCCAACCACAGCTCCATTTCACCCCAATGTCAGTTCTCCCATTTGTACCTTTAGTAATGGAAACCACCAAAATCTCTGTCACAAGGATCATGATTATTCATGTGGAAGACCCAGCCATTCTTATATCTATGTACATTTGTGAGACTGAGGGATCGTGACAAGGAGATATCAGTGGAAGTGACATGTGTAAGTTATGGGTCAGCTCCTTGAAAGAGCAGCTCATCGTCTTTTTTCCATCCCTCTCCTCTTCTCTCCTCTTTTCTCCTTGAAACTGGAATTCAAATGTTGTGCTGGAAGTTGGCTTTCAGCTATGGTTGAGAGAAAGCCCTATGAGATGTCAGAGTCATGAGGTAAAAAGAGCCAGGATCTATGGATAAACTCATGGAACAGAGCAACCTCCTTCCCTGGGATAACCATCTATTTTGTGAAAGTTTTGGCAGAAAAAAATCAATGCCTAGCTTGTTTGGACCATTAAATACCTTTGTTACAGCACCATACTTTAATTAATAATCAGAATTGGTATTTGAAATAAATGAAAATATTCTGACACATATTGTTCTGCCATGGCAAATCACTTTCACTGAAATAATGTGGGAGATAAATATCTACAGACCTGGCAAAAAAGTTCAAGTATTGGTATTTCTTTTTAATCCCTTCCTAGTTTAGCAAGGTAGTACAAACCAGATTAACAAACCAGAACACAGAGGGAGGGCAAACCACTCTACCAAAGAGGTTTTATCTGACTGCAGCTGCAATCTAAATTGACTGAGAATCCACTAAAGTTGAGTCTTGCAGGGTTATAAAAGCCAACTCCCTCTGTCTACTGAACAGCAGTTGATAAGATTATTGTGCCTACACATCAATGTGCTTGGACATAAAATGGTAGCCAACCCAGCTGCAAAGATGAGATTATGTATATTGTCTTTTCACTCAGCCTATTTTTTTCAGATGGCCTTGAGGTAGCTGCCATTAAAATGAGTATAGATGTCAGTAAATAAAAGAGAGTCCATCCAGGCTTAAGAAATAGTCCAGGTAGAGGTTTGATTGTATTGGAATTTCTTTCACACGGAACTGAATGGAATAAAATAAATCAGGAGCTTCCTGAGTTTTTGAGGGAATTGTTTTGCCCCCAAAAATTTAAACTTCAAAGCCTGCTATTTTTCAATTCCTGAGATAAAAACTAAGTCTGAAAATCTGACCAACAAGGGGTTTTCTGTTAAAACTCTGCCACTCTAAGAAAGGCATACTTTTCATTGTTCATTTTAGATGTGGGCATAACGAACATGAGAGATCTGTCGTAGAGTCGATTCAAGTATCTTTAAAGAAGTCACTCCAACATTGAGAAAGGCAGGCCTCATAATATCTATCTGGTAGATTTTGTAAGTGACCAGGAACTTTACTCTGCCCATTTCCCCATTTCACATTTGAGTTGTTATTGCAGTTACCCTATGGATGAAAGGTGGAAGGTGGTAGTTAGGGCTGAATATCTTTATCTGTTGATTTATAGGTGACAAAATAATGAGGATTTATATGTAAACCTTTGGGTAAAACCATACATCTCAGAGATCAACATGATCAAAGTAGAGTAAATAAGGTAGAGAGTAATAGTAAACAAGATGATAATGAGGTAAACAGTGTGTGGCGCCAATCTCATAGGGCTCCATTTTCAGCTGGCTGATTCCATGCATGCTCAGCCTATCAATTCCAAAACAGGGAGAAGTTAATCAATACTTAAAGAGTTGAGGGACGCCTGGGTGGCTCAGTGGGTTAAGCCTCCGCCTTCGGCTCAGGTCATGATCTCAGGGTCCTGGGATCGAGTCCCACATCGGGCTCTCTGCTCAGTGGGGAGCCTGCTTCCCCCTCTCCCTCTGCCTGCCTCTCTGCCTACTTGTGATCTCTCTCTGTCATACAAATAAATAAAATCTTTAAAAAAAATACTTAAAGAGTTGAACATTCCGAAAGTCTGCTACAGTTGCTCAGGTGTTTAGAATCAATGCTAATCTTACTATGCCAATTATTGTTATTTTGAATATAGAAAGCTTCCACTTTCATAGCTGTCTTAATGCAGTAGATACTTTAAGTTCTAAGTACACTGTTATGTCGTAAGATATATATAAGATATAGAGTTGGAGAACCAGGGTGCAAGTCCCAGTTTTGTTACTTACTAATGCATGAATGAACTTGAGCAAATTAATCTTCTAAATTAAATTACTTCATCAGAATGATTGGATAACAATTACTACTTATCTCCTTAGATTTGTTGTAAGGATTAATTCATCTAAAAATGTTCCCAATCTTTGCTATGAAAAACATTAGTTTCTAGAGATTCCCTTTGGAAAAGATTGAAAGGTTGCATATTCTTGGGACCACGTGGCAATTCATAGTGAATGTTTTTCCCAAAAATAGGCTTTAAAAATTCCCACAGAATATAAGCATGTTTAAATTTATTAACAAACTCTTTTTGAAAAATTGAAATACATGACGTCTTAGTGAATATTTTTTGAATACATGAATGAATAAATGCTTTATTTTTATGGCTCTCAATACCTCTGTTGACTGCTGGTTCACACACACCTCCCCATCTCCACACAAATGTCACTAAATCTTAGTATAGTAATCAAACTGTAATGTTTCATCTTTCTAGTTACTCTCATCCTGCATATAAATACACTTTGTATTTTGAAATAGTTGAAAAATTCAATGGCCTACCATTTGACTTTCTATTATTGTAAGTTCACTCCTCTCCATTCTAAAGAATATATTCATGGAAGAAAAAAAACAACCAAAAAAACCAGAAAAACTTTGATTCTAATTGTGCAACAATAACACATTCAATCCACTTTTTCCTTTTTTTTAACCTATTATAATTTTTGATGATTCTCTAAAATAACAAATTAAATACAGCATGAATATAAAATTTGAAGATTATACTTTGTAGCAAGTAAATTATAGAACTCAGAGATTAATTTTGGTACTTTAGCTATCAATTTACCCAAAGCTTGGTTATTTTATATTCTTGAAAGGTGTATAAGTACAGTATTTCTGCTACTGACTGAAGAAATAATAATAATTTTGAATTTTTAACATCATAAATTTTGTCACATATTAAATCTTATATTCCTAGAAGCAGAAAGTTCAGCTACTTTACTTGGAACACTTTAGGCTCAGGTGACTTTTCCACCTATACCTAGTTTCCCAAGGATAAGATTCTAAGTCCCCTCATCAATCATACCCAACATATTTTCTTCATTCTCACGTGTCCAATTTACTTTAGGAGTTTATTCTTAAAAGGCCTTTTATCTCCTCTGTTTCACACAAAGCTTTTAGAAGAGTTATCAAAACTTTTAATGCATTTATTACTTTCCATTAAGTTAGTCTGTATCCACATGAATGATGTTGAAATGGCTGACAGCTTTTCTTACTGTTGAAAACAGAAATGCCAAGGTCAAGGTAAGCTCTACTTAGGTCAAGGTGTATTGGGACTTGTCACTCTCTAGCACGTTTCTCTCCAGGAGGTTGGCTGGGTATTACTGGAGAATTTTCATCATATAGCTTCATAGAAACAGAACTTTATCATTAGCTAGGGCACAGTAAATTTGTAGAAGAAAATCAATACCTAGGCTTAAGTTATCTTGATTGTGATTGCTACATGTTTTGTGTTTGTGCGCTTACAAAAGATTTGAATGTTTACTTTGCCTTTTTAGAAAAATTCTTATTTCATATTTTCTCAAGCAAAATTGTGGTAAAAACAATTGCAACTCTCTCATTGCAGGTACATGAATATTCTGGTATCGTCAAAATATTGCATTACAGTATTCAAAGATAAACTACCTAAGCCATCTGTAATACTTAAGCAGAATTTTGGTCTCATCTCCTGTGTTTTAAAAGTTACATCTGATGTTGAAAAAATAACATCATGGCATGAAATTGCCATGTTATTATTTCAAGAGTTAATTCATTTATCATTGGCTAGTCAGTGGTAATATTTATTAAATAGAATGAAAATAGCAAAAAATGCAAACCACTAAACATTATTTGACACTTTAATATTCTTAAATTATTTGAAAAATATCTTAAATTTATTTTCTTATCCTGGAGATCCAAGGCACACAATTGTCAGACTACTTTGGTAAACATTTGTGATTTAAGAAATCCTATGATATTGCAAAATATAATAACACATAAATTCATAGTTATAACATTTGGATATGTTATACCAAAGAATTAGAAAATAGAAAAAAGAATAGAAATTAAGTCTAAATATAAAATAATATTTATTATTTTAAGATTCCTTAAGTGAAATATAAGATATGATGTTCCTTACATGAAAAATAAACTGAATCTGTAATTAAAATGGCACAAATTGTTTGAAAGTGCAAAATCATCAGCGAAGGATGGAGTTTGAAATAGTTATTTCTTAGATTTCTAAAACCAAAGTAAAA
Organism: Ailurus styani; assembly: GCA_002007465.1. Classification (NCBI taxonomy): domain Eukaryota; kingdom Metazoa; phylum Chordata; class Mammalia; order Carnivora; family Ailuridae; genus Ailurus; species Ailurus styani. The sequence continues at coordinate 2,592,675 of LNAC01000142.1, read as the reverse complement.
TGAAGTATTTCACAGGCATCCAAAGGAAAAGCCATAGAGATAAGAGAAAAAATCTAAACACACAAATGTGCAAATAGGCTGGCCACCAAATTTACAATGGAAATTTAGAAAAGAATTGAAGTTCTGAGGCAAAAGAGTATGAGTGTGACCCTGGAATTTTCTCTGAAGGTGGATCACCTTTGAGTAGAAATACAAAGTAAGGATTTTGTGAAAACTATCAAGGATCTGGGAAGTATTGTATCTATGAGCTCCTCCCCACTTCCCTGCCAGATTGAACTCTCTCTCTCTCTCACACACACACATGTGTGTGTGCACACACATCCCAGCATAGAAAAAATAGTTCAAAACAAAGAACAAGAAACTGGTAAGATCTTGCAGGATAAAATTTTGGCTAACGTATACATTGTAAAATGGAAATATGGCTTATGCCTCGTTCATAGTTTAAAAAGGATAGCATTTCAAATCACTTTACCATAATATCTTCTATTACATTATCTTTAATTCTTGAATAATTAATTTTCCTTTAAGTTCCTAAAATAAATGATTCAGCTTCCATTCCACAAACTATGATACATCTATGTCATTACTGTCCACAAAATTCCCAGAGGTAGCTGCCGGAGGGCAAGATAATATGATGAATGATTACTCAGGGAATTCCTAGAGTTACCATTTTCCAAATACTATGATAAGAGGTTCTTATCACAGAAGAAAATTATTTAATTAACATTTTTTTCCAGGATGTGGGAAAGGGACAAAATTTCATGTTTGACTAGGGAAAAAATGATCCTCTTTCAAACTTGAGTTAAGTAGAAGGACCAAAAGAACCCAAAGCATACACACACACACACAAAACCTTCAAGGTTCTTAGGGAGCTTAATTTTATTTGCTGGAAAGGAGTTTAGGTAGAGATTTGGAAGCAATTCTTCTTGTATAAATTTTTCCATTAATTGCCTCCCCATTTACCCTCTTCTGCAATTTAGTAAGAGAATTCGTGGTCATAGGTATATATTCAAATTCTGACCATATACTCAGGACAACCCAAAATAAGTCTCAGCAAATTGCTTTGAAATTAATTAATATTATAAATTGATTTTTTTGTATGTCATAGCTACAAAAGAAAAAGTATTTTAGAAACTTTTGTTTTTATTTTTTAATCTGAATCATCCTAGCCACATACATTTCAGCTACTAAGAACATCATCCATTTTATATAAAAGCAATTAAAAATTTAATCCCATTGAAATATGATACAATCCTTGGGAAAAGATAAATGAGATATGGTATTCAAAATATATTAAGCTGAACTGTGTAATGAGATTTTATTACTCAAGGTTCTCAAGAGAAGATATATATGTATATCCAATTATGGACATATAATCCCTTATATATTATAATCTCTTTATTGATGATATACAATCTTTTTTATATTATATATTTATTATATATACAGATATATCATAGATGTATAATCTCTTCATCTGTATAAAGAGATTTATTGTAGGAATTGATTCACACAGTTATAGAGGGCAAATATCCCACAGGCTGTCGTCTGTAAAGTGGAAAACCAGAAATAGTGGTATTACTCAGTCCAAGTCTGAAGTGTCGACAACCAAGGGAACTGATGGTGTAACTTCCAGGCAGAGGCCAGACACCTGAGCGCCAGCTGTGTGTATGCGTGTGTCTGTGAAGGGATGCTGCTGCTATAATCTCAGAGTCTAAAAGTCTAAGAACCAGGAGCTCCAATGTCCTAGGACAGAACAAAATAGACATTCTAGCTCAAGGATTGAGAGAGAGAAAGAGAGAGAGATTGAGACAGAGTGTATGTGTAAGGATTGGTGCTTTTGTTCTATTTGGACCCACAAGGGACTGGATTATGCCCGCTTGCATTGGTGATGGTGATCTTCTTTACTCAGCCTACCAAATCAAATGCTCATCTCTGCCAGAAACACCCTCACAAACATACCCAGAAATAATGTTTTCCCAGCTATCTGGGGATCCTTTAGTCCAATCCAGTTGACACATAAAATTAACCATCATTGGAAAAGACTTGTTGTGGAAGTAATTAGGAAATGTCCAGGGAGGAAAAAAAAGTTGTACTTTCGTATAATATTGCTTAAATGATAAATGATTATGCAGATTAAAAAGAAGTATTGATCACAGCATTAGGATAATATTCAAAAAATAGTTTTGCGGTTCTTTAGGTAACAGAAGGGTAGATCTTTTCATTCTCAAGACAATTATATCTAGGTAAATTTAAACAGAAAACTGTATTTTAGTATTGTATCTTCAATAATATGAAAAGCTTGTTAAGGTAGTTTGTAGTTAAATTGTAACTCTTAGCACTAACTCGTTTTGATTCATAGAGCGTTTTTGTTTCTTTTGTTAAGAATGTTCTTAAAACTTTGTTACCCATTTAAGCTCATATTTCTCTTTGATAAGTGTTTGAACAAAGGTAATGGGTCTACTGAAAGTTAATTGCATTTTTCCTTACAAATATGTCCAGTCGAAATACATTATCTTCAAGTTTAAACTACCCATGAGATATTTGTGTTGAACTATGGCAAACTGTTAAATAGTTTTCGTTTGTTTGTTTTAAGCCATACAATGGCAGGTCTATTTGATTTGTTCTCAGAGTATTCACTCTTTTGGGTTCATTCAACCAGAAATTTAGAAAATAGATTCTTTATATGAAATTATATTTGTTTAATTTCCTCATAGAATATATTGGGAAACCAGGTAAAATGACTTGTCCAAATCTAAATCTTGGCTAATGCCAGATGCCAGGTTTCCTACCTGATTCCAAATAATGCTGTGTGATTTCCACACATTCCTTGTATTGAATTCCAATGCCAAAGAAATATAATCCTAGGAGAGTTTTAAGATAACTTAAACATCTCCTCAAAAACACATGTCCCAAACAGGAGACATATGGACTAAAAGTCTTTCTCCTCCATTGTCCCCCCCTCCTTTTTTTTTTAATGAAAAGCATTTATTACCAACCCTGAAACACACAAGCATTCCTGACCTTACATCCCATTGGCTGGAATGTGCTTAACTAGATACTTCTAGTTATAGGAGAGGCTGGGAAAAAACAATGTGACAAATGGGTGACAGTGTCCTCATTAGCTAAAAAATCCTGGTTCATGCTTGAAATATGTGCTGAGCAAAGTCAGAGTTCTGACAGCGAAGGGAGAAGGAGAAATAACTGGTAGAAACAGCAGAGCGTGTCTGCTCTATACATTTATTTTTCTTACAAGCCCTTACTAAGTAATAATCCATTTGTATAAGCCTTGTTCACCTAGTGACTTACTTAAGAAGAGTTTATTAGTATACCTGGACCTTTCTCTGTAAATCATATGTTCAAATCATGTCCACAGTATTTTAAGTATTACCTGAATAATGTTTAAAACGTTATTAGTATTATATTGCTAAATCTAATTCATACGGGGTTATGGCGACTATGGCTAGTAGAAAAATCTGTTGAATCAGGCAGTTTCCACTGATGAGGATAGACCCATGATTTCTGGGATTGGTATTTTCAAGCCCTCACTTTTTTACAGAATGATGTGTATATTGCACAGAAAATGTGGTAAATGAATCTTTTAGTTATCTGCAATTAAATTACAAACACATACGTAGGTAATGTCGATATGGCAGTTTAATTCAATGATAATTAGATTTATCTGTATACTGTAAGTAAGATACACAAACATATACTTCCCTGCCTTCCTCTAGGAAAAAATAAGTTTTGTGTCAAAATGCCAACATTTATTAAATGGAATTTAAAAAACTGAAAATGGTTGTATGCTCTTAAAGAAATTGTTCTTCCTTTAAGTGCTTCAGGTACTCATGATGAATATTAAAGAGAGATAATTATTAGCATCATAAATTTATATGATGTATTTCTAAGTAAGCATTTAATTTCATCAGTTCAAGGACAATTTTAGGTTCCATATAATCTGTGGATTATAGAGGCAATAAATAGATTGCTCCCATAGATGAGGTGACATTTTAGCCAATGAGGGCTTGGATGCTGAACAGCATGACATTTCAGCCTTCTGTTAAGATCAAAGTGACAACTATGTCCTTTCATCTGAATTCACAGACTATAGGTAGGTGATGATCCTTAACATCTATGCATTATTTACACTGAAAAGAAAAATGCCCATAAATAGATGATGGGATGACTGTGCTAGCTAGTAAATGCTGCCGTACCTGAATTTGCTTTGAATTTCCTTGAAGTAAGTTTATATCTGATTGCTTCAAATTAAATTATAATCATAGATAACAAAGCATCATTCTAAGTAATAAAACACCTTTCACAGTTTCATAATATACTGGTTCTTCACCACAGGGCCTATGTAGTTATTAAACATATTTGATAAGACTTTCTTAATTAGAATCAGAGAGACTGGATTTGCATTCACGTTCTTGCATTTGATAGTTTGGTAAGCTTGGGAAATTTATTTAACCCCCCAAAAATTCACTTAAAATGATTAATGTACATAACATAAAATTTACTATCTTTTTTTTTAAAGATTTTATTTATTCATTTGACACAGAGAGAGAGATCACAAGTAGGCAGAGAGGCAGGCAGAGAGAGGAGAGAGGAGGAAGCAGGCTCCCTGCTGAGCAGAGAGCCCGACGTGGGCCTCGATCCCAGGACCCTGGGATCATGACCTGAGCCGAAGGCAGCGGCTTTAACCCACTGAGCCACCCAGGCGCCCTAAAATTTACTATCTTAACCTTTTTTAAGTGTACAGTTTATTATCATTAAGGACGTTCTTGTCATTGTACAACTATTGCCGCTATTCCTCTAACAGACATTTGTCTTCTGTGTAACTGAATTTTTATACCTGTTGAACAGCAGCTTCCTATTTCTTCATCACCCCAATCTCTGGAAATCACCATTCTACTCTATTTCTATTAGTTTGACTACTTTTTACATACTTCATATAAATGAAATCATTCTGTATTTTTGCTCTTCTATGACTGGATTATTTCACTTAGCATAATACCCTGCAGTTTCGTCCAGGGTGTCCCAGATAGCAGGATTTCCTTCTTTTTTAATGGTGAACAGTATTTTGTTCTATGTATATACCTATATACCACATTTTTGTGATCCATTCATCCATCAATGGACATTTAGGTTGTTTGCTGAAAACTACAAAGCATTGATAAAAGAAATTTAAAGAGAAAAATAAGTGAAAGACATCACATGTTCATTGATGGAAAGACAATAGGTGAAAATGTCCGTATTATCCAAAGGGAAACTGACTTTCAAAGTGCAGGTAGTAATACCTGTATCACAGAAAGATGTTGATATAATGGTTTGTCAATACGTGGTATATTGCATTTTGTAAAGTCATTTTAATGCTTCCATGATACTTCCCTAAATGGAGATAGAGATTTCATACCTTCTAATGAAAGTAGGTCCTTTGGCATAATTTTATGAACTCTGTTTTATCCACTCAGATCCTTTCAAACAGTGGGGTTTTGTTAAAAGAAGTAAAGATGTCCAGGGGTGCCTGTGTGGCTCAGTAGGTTAAGTGGCTGCCTTCAGTTCAGGTCGTGATCCCAGGTCCTGGGATCAAGCCCCACGTCTGCATCCCTGCTCAGTGAGAGCCTGTTTCTCCCTCTCCCTCTGCCTGCTGCTCTACCAGCTTGTGCTCTCTCTCTAGCTCTCTGTCAAATAAATAAATTTAAGAAAAAAGAAAGAAAGAAAAGAAATAAAGATGTCCAAAACTTCATGCATAGCCTGGAATCATCACTTAGTTATCTCTGTCAACAACTACAACAGTTCATGTGTGGGAAACTTCACCATAGCTATAGAGACTAAGCCTCAATCACTATAGTATTTTGTTGTGTCTTTAGCAATAGAGTATTTTTGATCCACTTTAATTATGATGTCTTAGATCCCACCTCCATCTCTGCCCCTCTGTCTTTCTCTGTTTCCACTTCTTTTGCAGTCACCAACCATCTCTAGTCCTGGTAGTCTTTTCTTGTTTGTTTGTTTCATGGCTTCAGTTAGCTTAATGTTTAATTATTCATAGCTATATTTTATATGTATAGCCCCTCCTACTGCCATCTTATGGAATATTTTCAAGCATCTTTTAAGCTCAAAATGTCCCTATCAACTGACAGATAATTACTTTCATTTCTAAATTCAAATTATCTAGAAAAAAACCTGTGATATTTAGTACCATCTCTGTTTGTGTGGAAATCTCACTGCTTAATTTACTCACTGGGTGGTGACCAAGATTAGGATGCCTTTTTAGAGAGCATGGCCATTTAGGACAGTTCCTCTTAACTAGAAAGTATATATGTGGTATTAACCTTGATTTATCTATAAATATAGGTTTGTGCTTCTGGGATTTCTTGGGCTCATTCTAGAATGGATGAATAGATGGTTACTGGGGATCATTCCTCCCCTTCCTATTGTTGTATTATTGATATTACCATCTGTAATAGTTTGCTAGGGCTGTCATAACAAAGTACCACAGACCAAGTGAGATAAACCACAGAAATTTATTTTTTCACAGTTAAAAAGGCTAGAAGTCCAACATCGGGGTCGCAGCAGGGTTTCATTCTGAGTTTTCCTCTTAGCTTGTAGATGGCTGTCTCTTCTCCCACATGGCCTTCCCTCTATTCATACTCATATGTGTATCCACATCTCCTCTTCTTTTTTTTTTTTAAAGATTTTATTTATTTATTTCACAGAGGGAGAGAGATCACAAGGAGGCAGAGAGGCAGGCAGAGAGAGAGGGGGAAGCAGGCTCCCCGCTGAGCAGGGAGCCCAATGCGGGCCTCGATCCCAGGACCCTGAGATCATGACCTGAGCCGAAAGCAGAGGCATTAACCCACTGAGCCACCCAGGCGCCCTCCACATTTCCTCTTCTTATAAGGATACCAGTCATATTGGATTAGGACCCACCCTAATAATCTCATTGAACCTTAATTACCTTTTTAAAAGCCCTATCTTTTAATTTCAGTCACATTCTGAAGAACTAGGTGACAGAACTTCAACAAATGACATTGGGAAGGACACAAATCGACCCATTACACAATCCATATCAAGTTTTAAAACACATACAAAATAATTTTATCTGTAGTATAGTTTCGAGTAAATCCAAGCCATGATTTACAAAAAGAGGAGTGATATGAGGGCAATTTAGGACATTGCCCATATCTCTTATTAAGAAAAGAAAAAAATATCTTGTACAGAAAAAATGTTTTTAAAAATTTAGCCATCTTACTCCTAAATTTGTTTTGGTCTCTGAAAAATGCTAATAGATTCGGGCTTACTAATAAAGTGTAATTAACACTGAGTTTTGAGACAATGATAATGAGATTTCAGCAACAGAAAAGACAGACGAGACTTGGAGAAATAGTGTTCTCTGATTCACTAACAACTGAATTAAATACTTCCCTCAGGATTAGGCCTCTCCATTGTGTACCTTATGCATAAAAATAAAATTTTGGAACACAGCCTGCAGCACATTGGGATTTAGGCAGTTTTAAGAGATCTTACATAATTAATGGAAAACAAACACAGGCATAAGGAAGCATCATAAATATAGTCTTATGCAAATATACTATGCCACCTAATTCATAAAGATTAGGGATATGCATGACTCCAAAAGACCTCAATTGTAGTTACTTTTCCTCAATATAAAATAAAAACGTCCTGTGCATTTTTAATTTTATAAGACAATCTAAAACAGATGTGATCTAAAAAATCTGTCAGTAAAGTAGTATTGAATTATTCCTTATTTGTATTAATGATAAACTATAACTGGAATCCACAGATAGTTCCAAATCAAGTGCTGTTTCATTTCTTATTTCAATCTGGGCCAGCTCTGTGATCTGCTTTAACCAAAAGAGTGTGACAGAAAGTATAGCTGTGCCAGTTCCAGGTCAAAACTTTAAGACATTGTAACAGTTGATCAGGAAGCTATTAGCATGTAAAGCAACAGGTCTGAGACCATCATTCTGTATGGGAGACTCGGATAGCTGAAACAGACATTTAAAGAGCACATGAAAGATAACTGAAGCTCCCACAGGCCAGAACAAACCCTAGTCCCTGACTTAGAGTCCTAGATAAACCTCCAACCAACACCTGATACCAGATTGCCAGCCACACAATCCTGACATCTTGAAAATGGATCTTGGCCAGCTCCCAGATGTTAAAACCATTCTAGCTGATTCACCAGGTATGTGAATAAAGCAACCATTTTGGACTGACATTATGTGGTGAAGAAAGGATTTATTTACACGGGCTTATCCAAATGCCTTATCAAAGAATCATGAGCAAATAACATAGCTGTTGTTTGAAGCTACTAAATGTTGAGTAGTTTCTTATACATATGTATTAGTTTCCTAAGGCTGCCATTGATAGAATACCACAGATTAAGAGTTGAAATTTATATCTCACAGTTCTGGCAGCTTGAAAGTCCAGTTTCAGAGCATAGGCAGGCTTGGTTTTTCTCTAGAGACTGTTCTCCTTGGCTTACAGATAGCAACCATCTCACTGTGTCCTTGCATCCCTGGTGTCTCTTCCTCTTCTTATAATGACATTAGTCACATCAGATTAGGGCCCCATCCTTATGGCTTCATTTAACCCTAGTTATTTCTTTAAAGGCCCTATCTGCAAATACAGTCACACTGGGAGTTAAGCTTCATCATTTGCATTTGGGGGGGCTCAATTCAGATAGTAACAACTTCTATGTGTCCTCTCAAAATTCATAACCCCAAAGATGATGGTATTAGGAGGTGGGGCCTTTGGGAGGTGATTAGGATAAGATTAGTGTCCTATAACAAAAGATTTAGAGTTCCCTCACCTTCTTCCATCAGGTGAGGACATGATGAGAAATTGGCAGTCTGCAACCCAGAAAAGGGACGACACCAGAGCCTGACCATGCTGGAATTCTGAACTCAGACTGCCAGCCTCTGGGACTGTGAGAAATAAATTTCTTTTGTTTACAAAAGCACCCAGTCTGTGTCATTTTGTCATAGCATTTTAAAAGCTCTAAGACAAGAGATATAGATTAGTTAAAAATTAATAATTAGAATTTGGGTGTTGACATAACAAAAATCTAAAACAAGTAGTATTGACTTGCATCAGTGGTGGCAGGCTGAAAAAACCTGAGACTATTAGAAGTGTATAAAAGGGCAGTGAAGAAATTGCTGTTGGAAACCAGAGAAAATGAAACTTACGTTTTTATTGGCAAAACGATTGGCGAGAATATCACTGTGGTGACTTAGAAAACAAGAAATATATTTTTTAAAAGATTTATTTATATATTTTAGAGACACAGAGAGAAAGCAAGAGAAAGCAAGAGTGGGGGGAGGGGCAGTGGGAGTGATTCTTCAAGCCAACTCCCCTCTGAGTGCAGAGTGGGGCAAGGGTCTCAATCCCAGGATCCATGAGATCATGCCCTGAGCCAAAACCAAGAGTCAGATGCTTAACCCACTGAGCCATTCAGGCGCCCCATAGATAAAAAATATTTTTAATTAACTTGTAAACTTGTATATTCGGCCAAGAGATTTTCGTATTAAAAGTGCCAACTACTGTTTGGATTTTGGTTGTATGTGTTTTATCTACATATAATAAGGTAAAGATGAAAAGAAATGAAGTAATAAAAAACTGATCACTTTCAGACAGAATCTAAGGAAAATATTTCTAAACCAAAGCCGATATTGGAAAATAAAACTATCCTTCAGTTCTAGTTTCTTGAGCTAGCTTAAGGTTCTCAAAATAAGAAATGGTCTTAGTGAAAAGATTGAAAGTCAGGAAACTACCATCTTCTCAACCGTATTCCTCTAAGACCTTTTGTCAAGATTCTCTCAACCAGAAAATAAAGCCTGTAACAATTTTAAGAACCCTGGTGTACAGCACAAGGCAAAGGGGAGACTACCTCTTTGAGAGATGTGTTTGTGTGACTGTTTCACATGTGTACATGTGTTTGTGCTGTGTCTACTGGAGAGGATTATAACTTAATACATAGGAAATGCCCATATTTATAAAAAAAATGTACTAGTTTGGAAAAAAGGGCTAACTAAACTGCAAAATGGATATAGGTTGCTAGGCCTCCAGTTTCCTATAAGCAGAGAACAGGCTGGAAAAGCTACTCAGCTACAAGCATATCATTTTTTTTTTTAAGTAAAGGATGACTCAGAAGGAAGATTCAAGAATCAGAGAAAACATATAGAACATATACATGGTATAGGCATATGATATAAGAATCACATAGAGGGCACCTGGGTGGCTCAGTGGGTTAAAGCCTCTGCCTTCGGCTCAGGTCATGATCTCAGGGTCCTGGGATCGAGGCCCGCATCCGGCTCTCTGCTCGGCAGAGAGCCTGCTTCCTCCTCTCTCTCTGCCTGCCTCTCTGCCTACTTGTGATCTCTCACTCTGTCAAATAAATAAATAAATCTTAAAAAAAAAAAAATATTTAAGAATCACATAGAACCATACCCAGGAGTAAAACTGGGATCTCATTAAGAACTGGTTACATGTGTTTGGCTATATTTAAGAAAGATTAGAAACAAATGGATGCTGTGTGTATCTCATTAACCATGCCTCATTATGAATGAAAATATTTATTGAAATTTTGCAATTCTTACTTTAAATATGGGGGAAAAGCAAGTTGTCTATTTAGTCCATAGATATTCAGATTGAAAGGAACTACACTTGAGAGGTCTTGTCCCTACCTGAACATGAGTTACATAATATGACCTGGGACTTCAAACTTGAGTTTGATGCTGTAACAACATGAGATTTGGAGTGCCTTTGGTGGGTGTTTGGATGTGTTTTGCATATGTTAGTTCATAAATTAGCAGAGGACAGAGAGTAACCTATTATAAAAGGTCATGTTGGCAGCCCTAATGAATAATGCCTCCTGATATTCACATGTTTTTAGTACTTCCACTTCCCCTCCTCCTCCCAGATGTCTATATGATCTCCTTTAAGTAAGTGATCTTGTGCCATTTCTAAGCCGTAAGGAATGCTAGCAGCTTCTGCTTCTGTACTTTCAGAAGTAAGCAACCACCTGAGAAATACAAATATACTGATGCCATCATGCTATGAGAAAACCTAAGACCATCATGTGCAGGAGAACAGAGGACCCCAACTAACAACAAGGAACACACTTTTTTTCAGTTGAAAGTCTCTTTTGAGCTCCTAGCTAATTGCAAGAACCATCTTCATGGCCATATGAGTGATTCATCTTGGAAATGGATCACACAGTCCCACTCCTCAACCACTGAAGCAGTCTTGGCTGAAGTATTACACATGTGAAACAAGAAATAATCTTGGGCATTTTATCCCCAGCAGACAACTTATAGAACAAAGATAAGCTGTCCCTGACATGTCCTGTCAAAGTTCCTGATACATAGACTAGGGAACAAATGAAACAGTTCTTGTATTAATCCACTAAATTTGGGGATACTCTGTTGTACATGAATAGATGACCAAAACATTCTTTCTAAGTCCTGGTAACAGTAACTTATCTGATTCTTTCTGTTAAAAAAATCAAATTAAGTAAGCAAACTGGTGTGTAAAATTTCTCACAGAAGTCAAGAACTTTGCAGAACCATTCTAATAAGAGGGACCAATTGTTTTCTATTATTTTTCCTTAATCCTTCAATTTACTCCTATCTGATAGGACTCAGAATGTAGTTTTCTCTGCTTAAAAAAGAGATACAGATATTATGGTAGATACATTGCATGAATAACTCCATTTTTTCATGCCTGCCAATGTCTATATCTTTTGACAATATCTTCCCACACTAATTCTGAGCTTTGCGGGTGAATTTTTTTGACTAGGCAGAAGATTGAGAAAGCACATTTGTGTTTTTGTTTCCCTTTATAATCTTCTTATCCCCATACAGCATGCTGAGAGTAAGTGGTTGGAGGAGTGGGAGCACATGTAGTCATCCTACATCTGTCAGCCTATGCCAAATAACCAACTTCCTGCAAATGTTTGAGTGAGTCCAGCCAAGACCAGCTGAGCCCAGGCTATGTCATTATGATCTCACAGTGCACTACAGAGTCATGCATAAAGATAACTTTTGCTGTGATAAAGCACCAGGTTTTAAAGTGGTTTTAATGTGGCATTATTGTAGTATTAGATAAATAAGCCCAGAATTAAGAGCAGAAGTTCACCAGAAAATGAGTTGGCAGGAGTGTGCTAAGGAAAAAGAATAATATTGTGTGAAGACTCTGAGGGGAAAAGCTGGGTGTGCATGAGACAAGAAGCCCAAGGTGATTAAAAAAAAAAAAAGCCCAAGGTGGGTAACTTTATGTATAATTTGGGACAGAATTATGGCTTTTATGCATAGGTAGCTTCAATTAACATTTTGATAAAGCCATTTTTGTTCCCAGGAATATGATAGCCTATTAATTGCTTGAATTACTAGTCGTCCTGATTCCAGTTTGCTACCAAAATTTCAAACATGACAGAAACCAAAAATCTAAATCTTTATTAAGCTGCTATTCACTTATTTTTATATGGTTAAGTATTGATAGGCATTGAAAATAAGGTAATAAATACAATAAAAAATAATGAATAATAATTATTATGAACAGGTTAATTCTCTATATATTATCTAATTTGACACAAAAACCAGAATGTGGTTGCGAAGTCATTAAAACTGCAAATATAATTTTTGAATTTTGGGAGCAAAGACAATGTGATTCTTTCCAGACAAAAATATGCATGATCTATTTCCAAATCTAACCTGGCCACAATAATAATTCTGGGATTGAGGAACTTTTCAATGTACTTTAAAAAAATTTTTTTTTCCCTATAGGTACTGTTGGATCAAGTGATAAGCATTTTATTCCACAAAACTGCAGAATGACAAGGAATAAAAATAATCTTAGTGTTAACTTACACCAACTCTTATTTAATGCCAATTTAGAGGTTTTTTTCCATAATATAGATTTTATTTTATTTTATTTGTTTTTTGGGGTTTTTTTTAATTTTATTTTTTCAGTGATCCAAGATTCATTGTTTATGTGCCACACCCAGTGCTCCATGCAATATGTGCCCTCCTTAATACCCACCACCAGGCTCACCCATCCCCCCTCCCACCTCCCCTCCATAACCCTCGGTTTGTTTCTCAGAGTCCACAGTCTCTCCTGGCTCGTCTCCCCTTCCAATTTATCCCAATTCACTTTTCCTTCCCTTCTCCTAGAGTCCTCCATTTTATTCCTTATGTTCCACAAGTAAGTGAAACCATATGATAATTGACTTTCTCTGCTTGACTTACTTCACTCAGCATAAAAATTCATTTAGGATTTGTAATGAAAGTAAAGAATGGAATACTTATGAATAGAGTGGAATCTCTTTCTGTATCTATGCATCATTTATCCATTCCAATGCAAATATATACACACAAAAATGTAATAATTTCAGATAAAAATGTATCATTCAGAAAAGAATGCAACCACTTTCTGTATTAATGGATGTTTTATTACATTTTGGGGTTATTTGTTATATAGAAATATACTGCTCATACACATGATATATAACTTGCTCTGTCCCTAGGTTTTTAAAATGATATATTGTCCATATCCTTTTACAAACTAAGTACATAAACCTCATTCTTTTTCACTCTTGTGTAGCATACCAGTTTATGGATATACTATTTTATTAACTATTCTTCTATTGATAGAGTTTTTAAAAACTTTATTTATTAAAATAATGCTCAAGAGAATATTATTATTTTTAGAATATTATTGTATGTAAGTATTTTCACATGTGTGCATGTATCTATAGAAAAACTTCGGAAGTAAAGTTTCTGGCTAAACAGCATATGCATTGGTATTTTTGATAGACTTGGCCAAATTGTCTTACATTAAGGTTATATCAATTTATATTCCTACCATCAATGTACTAGAGTGCTTATTTCCCCATACTCTAGCCAATATAGATGATATAAATTTTTATTTATTTGTTTAATAAATTTTTCAATATTTGTTAACTGTATAGGTAAAAAAGATATCACGGTGAGACTTAATTTGTATTTCTTTTATTACATTATGAGCAAAGTTGATTATATTTCATATTTTAAAAGCCATTTAAAATTCTTATAAAACAAATTCACATAAAGTGAACCTTTGCCAATTTTTCTAATAAGTTTTAATCTCTTTCTTATTATTTTGTAGAAACTCTTTATATTTTAGAAAAAATATCCTTTTATTTTTATGTAAGTTGCAGATACTTTATCCCCACTTTTTTTGTTTGTTGAGGTGTGTCCCTGAAAGGCCATGACCACCGGTTGACCTATGACCTGCACCCTGGTACTAGAAGGCTCCTCAGTCCCTCCCCTGTCCTTGAAATGTGACCTCTGCTTGCTTTTTCCACTTCCAGAGGTTGCTCCCAGGACACAGCCTTAAGAAAATGATGTGATGTTGAGAGCACCTGCCCAGAATATATGACTGAATCCAGTTCAGGCCTCTTTATAAACTTGAGCTTTGGTGGGCTAACTCGTGAGTCCGTTCATTTTGCTGCTGCCCAGAACAAGCCTGATATGTAAGTTCCCTTTGCTTATTGAAACTGCCACTTACCAACCTGGAGTGGCCTGCCTCTTCCATCTCTCTGTGCCCTCTGAGTATAGAGGCCAGTTTCAGATTTTACCAGGGAAGCTGCCAGGAAGGTTACAAACCAACGTTGTTTCAATTTTTTTTAATCGAGATATAACTGACATATAATATTACATTCTTTTAAAATGTACAGCATGATTCATATACATAATACTATAAAATGATTACCACTATAAGTTTAGTTAATATTCATCACCACACATAATTACAATTATTTTCTTGTAATAAGAACTTTTAAGATCTTAGCAACTAAGTATAACTACTCTTAATTTACCTAAAGAATAATCAAGTGATACATGTTGTAGTAGAGATACATGTTATCTAGTTAAAATTTTAAGGACTTGTTATATCAAGCATGACTTGGATAGTATTTTTTGAAAATTATAGAAGCCACACAGTTCAACAAATGTGTTCTGTGTAAGAAAAAAGTGGAGAATTAGAGGGAAAACTGCATTACAGCCAAAAGTAGACTAATAACCCCAAATTAATGGAAACTCTGGCAACAGTGCTAGCACAAATAATCTCTGTTAGTGGAAAGAATAAAATCTACCTAGTAGATTTGCCATGTGGTCATATTTCACATTATTGTCTATCAGAATGGTTATTTTTAAAAAGTGTGCTTAAATTATATTATAAGGAGGTCCAAATAACCCTTCGTGTTATTGTGGTCTATTTGAAACAATGCAGTTTAGAAGAAGCCAGAATAAAGACCATTTATTCTCCATTGCTACGATGTTTCCTTATCCATTAGTCCTTTTTCTTAACAATATTCTTGCAAGCTGTAAATGAAATGACAGTGACCAAAAACATCTTTGGTTTGGTGTAATGCTGTTTAAACAGAACTATAAAATATGGCATATACTATCAGTAGATTTTTTTTTCATTTGCTTCTTGAGAATAATTAATTCTTTTTTAAAAATAGAAAACATTTTAAAGATTTTGAACAACTTTAGATTTACAACAAAATTGTGAATATAGTGGAAGTTGTCATACATACTCTATCCTGTCTCCTGTATTACTCACATCTTATATTAGTATGGTATATTTGATACAATCAATGAAATATCATTCATACATTAGTTTTAGCTAGAGTCCATACATCATTCAGATTCCTTTAGTTTTCTCTCCTTAGTTTTAACTTAATGTCCTTTTCCCTTTCCAGGATCCCAACCAAGATGCCATTATTAAATTTAGTTATCACGTCTCCTTAGGTTCCTCTTGGTTGTGACAGTTTCTCAGATTTTCCTAATTTTTGATGAGTTTGACAGTTTTGAAGAGTATGGGACAGGTATTTTATAATTCCCATGAATTTATTTACTCAATCATTTATATCAGTATGGATCATAATGTGTATTTCATACTTTGGATTGCAACTTAACACTACTTTATTTTATTTTATTTTTTTTGCTCAGATTGGTCCAGCATTGGCCACTGAGTACTCTTTCCGTTGATTCCTGTCTCCCTTTGACATACTCTCATCAGTACAAGTATTTAAAAATTCACGTTCTTATATGCTGGCGCTATACAGTCCTCTTATCTCATCTTGTTTATTTCTAGCTCCAGTCCTAGAAGCAGTCATTTTCTATGGATCCCTCGTTCCTTTTATTAGACAATAGCCTTAGAAATCAAGAACCAGGTACTAGCATGTTCAATGCTACTGAAGATCCTTATATCTAAGCCTTCTTAGGTGTCCAAGCTAGGAACTATATGTGTGTTTACTAACCCATGTATATACACATACCTATAAGTATTTCTGTATGAAACCATTTGAATCTATACTAAATTTAACATTAGCTTATTCTGTTGTCTCCAGTTCTAATCTATTAGTATTAAAAGATTACTAATAATATGGATTATGTTAGTTCTTTACCTTGTTATCTATACATTCTCACTCACCAGTAAAAATCTGGCTGCCACCATTTGCCACTTACTTCATTGTTCAATTCCAGTGTCAATGTCAAGCAGCATCGGAATTGTTAATCCACACTCCCATGGAAAACAACTCTATTAAGCAGACTGTAATGCTTATGCATAGTTCGTTTTGCCTTAAATTCTGCAGGCTACACTCATTTCCAAAATTATTTAGGTCAGCACTTTCATGTATTTGTAATACACTTAGACTATCTTGTCACACTCTACATTCCCTCCTGGGATCTCCAACTTCCTAAATGACTTTTCAGAATTTGCATATATTAAGGTTCAGTCTTTGCGCTGTAACATGCTATGGGTTTTGACAAATGCATAGTGTCTTGTATCCGTTATTACAGTATCATAAATAATAATTTCAGGATGTCAAAAAATTCCCTGTGCTTACCTCTTCAGCCCTCTCTTCCCCCCAGGGCCCTGGCAACCACTGATGTTTTTACCATTACTCTAGTTTTGCCTACTCCTGAATATCATACAATTGAAATTGTACAATCTGTAGCCTTTTTAGACTGGCTTCTTAGCAGTGTGCATTTAAGATTCATCCATGTCTTTTTTGGCTTGAGGCTCATTTCTTTTTTATTGCAGAGTAACATTTCATTTTATGATATACCACAGTTTATCCATTAACCTATTGAAGGTTATTTCGATTACTTCTAGGTTTTGGTGATTATCATTAAAGCTGTATAAACACTCATGTGTGGGTTTTGCATGGAATAATTTTTCAAATTAGTTTGTAGATACCTAAGAACATAAATACTGGATCCTATGCAAGAAGATACTGAGTTTCATAAGAAATTGCCAAACTGTTGTCCAAAGTGGCTGCACAAACTTGCAATGAATATGACTTTTTGTAGCTCTGCAGCCTTGCTGTCAGTGTCTCTTTATTTTATTGTAACTACTCTAATAGGTGTGTACAGGAATTTCATAATCATTTTCATTTACATTCCCCTAATGACAAATGATACTGCATATCACTTCACATCATTTTTGTTTTTGTTTGTTTGTTTTTTCTATTTTTGTTCTTTGGTGAGGTGTCTATTTAAATCTTTTGCCAGTTTTTTGTTTGGTTTATTTGCTTTCTAATTGTTGAATTCTAAGTATTCTGTGTCTCTTTTGGGTACTTTATCAAAAACATGTTTTAAAAAACCTCAAAGATGACATTTGTGCGGAAAGTCTAGAGACCAATCCAGCTAGAATGAGGCAAGAAAACAGGGCTCCTAAACCAAAAGGTAAGATGATTTAAAAATATTTATGATATGTACATTCCTTACAAGGAGTTTGGAATGATAGAGCACTAGCTTTCCATTCTCCTGGGTGGCATCACACCAATAAAAAGCTTGTCTTTCTTCACTGCAAAAGTTCAGTGTCAGTTTTTATTGGCTTCCTTTGTTTTGGGTGGATGAACATCCACTTGGCTACATATCTACAATTCTATTTTTATAAAGAATTAAAAAAGTAGTTCTGATGGCAACTAACATCTTCTCCCATAGGAATATATCTGCTTTTAAAGTTTATCACAAACCATTAAATATTTGTTAATAGACTTTATTTTTTTAGAACAGTTTTAGGTTCACTGAAAAATTGAGAGGAAGGTACAGAGATTTCCCATATATCCTTTGCTCTCATACATGTATAGCCTCTTCATTATCAGTATCCCTCAAAAGAGTGATACATTCATTACAAGTGATGAATCTACAGTGATCCATCATTGTCACAGAAAGATCGTAGTTAACATTGGGGTTCACTCTTGGTGTTGTATATTGTATACTTCTGGACAAATATATAATGACATGCAGCATATAATGGCATGTCCAAGTAAAAAAGTCAATTGCTTTCCTATACGTCAGCAATGAACAAGTGGAATTTGAAATTAAAAACACAACAGCATTTACATTAACACCTTTTAAAAAAGATTTTATTTATTTATTTGAGAAAGAGAGCGGTGAGAGAAATTATAGAGAGAGCATGAACAGGGTAGAGGGGCAAAGGGCGAAGCGGACTCTGCAGATCAGGGAGCCCTACAAGGGACCTGATCCCACAAGGGGCTCAGGATCCCGGGACCTGCGCTGAAGGCAGATGCTCAACCAACTGAGCCACACATGTGCCCCTACATTAGCGTCTTCATACTACGAAGATAATTAGGTATAAATCTCTAACAAAGTGTATATAAGACCTATATGAAGAAAACTAAAAAAACTCTGAAAAAAGAAATTTAAAAACTAAATAAATGAAGAGATATTCCATATTCATAGGTAGTAAGATTCAGTATAGTTAAGATATCCATTCGGGCACCTGGGTGGCTCAGTCGGTTAAGTGGCCGCCTTTGGCTCAGTTCATGATCCCAGCGTCCTGGAATCGAGTCCCGCATTGGGCTCCCTGCTCGGCAGAGAGCCTGTCTCTCCCTCTCCCTTTCTCTGCCGCTCTACCTACTTGTACTCTCTCTCTGTCTGTCAAATAAATAAATAAAATCTTAAAAAAAAATAGATATCCATTCTTCCTAACTCAATCATAGATTTGATACAATTCCAATCAAAATCCAGCAAGTTATTTTGTGGATACCAACAAGCTGATTCTACAAAAATTAATCCAGAGACCTCACACCCTTCCCGGAAAAACTAACTGAAAATTGGGCGCCTAGGTGGCTCAGTGGATTAAAGCCTCTGCCTACGGCTCAGGTCATGATCTCAGGGTCCTGGGATCGAGGCCCGCATCGGGCTCTCTGCTCAGCAGGGAGCCTGCTTCCTCCTCTCTGCCGGCCTCTCTGCCTACTTGTGATCTCTCTCTCTGTCAAATAAATACATAAAATCTTAAAAAAAAACTAACTGAAAACTGATCACAGATCTAAATGTACAGTGCTAAACGATAGAACTCCTAGAAGATAATGTAGGATAAATCATTAAATACTATTAATAACAAAACTTTAGAAGTTTTATAGTGTTGCCCTAGAAAGTTCTTTACTATTTTTAAAAACTCCTTTTTCAAAAACATACTTTGTTTTAAATTTTTACAATTATTAGAAAATCTGGGATTAACCCATTTGTATGAAACTTTTGTGCTTATCCGTTTCCCCTTAGGATAGTCTTCAGAAATTTTATTAGTGATGTGAAAAATAGCATTTTAAACTCTTAACACATATTAATAAACAGCATTCCAGAAAGGCTGAACTTCTTTGTGTTCTCACCAGTGGTGTATGAGTAGTCCAGTCAGCACACTAACAGCATTGAGGATTCACTCTCTTGCCTCCCCCTTTTTTCCTCCCCTTCTTCCTTTCTGTTTTCTTTCATTTTTGCCTCCCTGCTTACCTGTTCATCATCTATATGAGATAAAATAGTAGAGCTATTTATACTTTTATTGTATTTCTTTAATCATTATTTTGATTATACACTATTATTCATGAATTTTTGTGTTTTCATATTTGTGCACTTTTGAATACGTTAACAAGAAACTTAAATTGGATATAGCCTGCACTCCTTCCACGATCCTAGGCTAAATTGTGAGTGTGTGACATTTGCTTTAAGTTTCATTCTTTTTTATAGCTTATCTCCACCAACCTCCTATATATTTCATGGTCGCATTTTGCCACCTAGATACTGATTTGCCTATAGCTGTGTGCATTAGAGACTCCACAAGATAAGTAATTTGCTTTGGTAACAGGAGATAATCAAAAAGTTTGTCCATCAGAAGGAGAAGATATGAGTGATGCTTACTTAAATTTTTCGCTTGTGTTGTGATCAAGCTTCAGTGTGTGAAGCCGCTGCAGGAAGTCAGCACAGGCCTAACTGAGCAGCTGGAAAGTGTTCATTGGAGCTAATTGCTGATTGGAGACTGGCGATGGCTAATTATTTTTACCTGTACAAATTCTCCTATAAGAAACTGCTAGGAAAGGTAAGCAGGAGGATACAATTTAATAGCCTCTTACAGTGAATCTTAGAACAGACAAAAGCAAATGATCTGAAGCCATGGGATGAGAGAATGGAGATGAGAGTAAAGTAGAGCACTCTCACTTAATGGCGTATTCGCTGACTCTACAGTTATTGGTGCCTGTAGGGTGCACCTTTGTTTTAGTGCACGAGCTAGTTGCAGTTATGTGCTTGCTAAAAGAAAATTACTCTCCCAATTTAAGAAAGAACATTTTAAAAAAGATGAAAGCTTTTAAAGTGTATTGAAGAAAGTACAGTTGGGAAGGGAAAATTAACAAAAACCTGACCTAAGAAAGATATTTCTTGTGGTGTCATTTACACCATTAGAAACTAATTTCTACTAGCATTAGGAAGCAATTCTTCCTGTTCTTTTAGAAAACTAGTTATATAATGACCAAGCTCATGGTCATTCAGGGATCTGATAATCTTTGCTATATATATTTTGTCTTATATACAGTGTAATAAAGAATATTTAAACATTTTCCATGTCTATATAATGTCCCCATAATATTGGATTTTTAAACTAGCTTAGTCAGAGGGTTCTTCCCTCGTACAAGCTTGAAATACAGTGTTGGCTTATGTGTATTACTAAATTTTCTAAATGATTTTTTCAATACTCAAAGAAACAATAATGTAGGGCACTGATCTATAGAGACCAACACATCATAATTGGCAATACAAAAAAATAGCGACCAAAATGAGACCCAAGAGGAAAGAAACTATAAAACAGTAAAGTGATGTTATTCTTTTATGCAGACACCTTCTTACAGGGAGGCATATTTTTATGCTCTAGAAAAAAACAAGAATTTCTAATCAGTAGTATATTTGGGGAAATATTATAGATACCCAGTGTAAAAATATGGGTGGGCAAATAAATTAGATTTGCTGTGGGGACCGTGATTTTGAAAACATTAAAAATAATGTTTTCTTTTAGAAGGAAGTCAATTTAATTTTGACTGATTGGGATATCTCCAGTTGGAGATGTGTCTATATCCAATGAAAAAAGTACTCAATTTTGTGGCAAGGACAGGAGAGAATGATCAGATAATACTGTCACATACTTATACTGAGAGAAAATTTTACAGAAAAATAAACATGCCAAGAAGTGCTTTTTATAACATAGAGGAGAAAAAAAATTTTGAGAAAGAAAAAAGCAACTAATATGTCTCCACCAATGTTATACTAACAGATCTTCAGTCATAACATAATCTTTAAAAATTAAAGCAGATTTTTGAATATTTCTCTTGAATGTGTTTGACTTTTTGGGTATATGACTGCTTTATAGTTATGGGGTGGATTACCTTTAGGATATAGTTTTATTTGAAACAGAAGAAGAGTCCTTATATATTAAAAACCAAACTTAATTGCCTGAAGATAAATGCATGTGAATGAGCAGTTAATGGTAAATGAAATACAAAAATTAAAATCTTTGTGGATATATATTGAAGATCATTTGTAAAGTGCAGGGAATGGGTGTTAGATGTTTTATACGAATCCCAAATAATTACAGAAGCAAAATTATTGTGATGATGGTGGTTTTAGCTATTAATTTTCATTCAGTTGGGTGCCTGGGTGGCTCAGTGGGTTAAAGCCTCTGCCTTTGGCCCAGGTCATGATCTCAGGGTCCTGGGATTGAGGCCCGCATGGGGCTTTCTGCTCAGCGGGGAGCCTGCTTCCTCCTCTCTCTCTGTCTGCCTCTCTGCCTACTTGTGATCTCTATCTCTGTGTCAAATAATTAAATAAAATATTTTTAAAAATAATAATTTTCATTCAATTAATAATACTGCATTCAACTAATTGTAATCCAGAATTCATCATGTACTTCAACATTCTCCTAAAATTAACTCAAATATTCTTCCTGAGCATAAGAAGAAATCCAGTGCCTCTTCCATTATCAGCAGTTCTTTAAGAAGTGCCAAATATTATTTACCCATCTCTGTCTTCAATTTTCTGGCTCCCCCCTAAAACCTCAGTATCTTTCACACCATGATGTTTATAACTTTACTTTTATCCACACTATTCTGACATAAATGTACAATAGGGTGCATGTTTTCAATTTTTGCTAAAGAAAAAGTGAAGATTTTACCATGATTGGGAATTGCAATTCAGCAAACCACAGTACTAGAACCCCTGCCTTTAACTGCAGGTGTTATATGGATTCTTATTTTTTGAATCACATGGCTTCATCCTTCCAACCCTTTGCTTTGCTCTTCCCTTTTTTGGGGTAACTCCTTCGTTCTCTTTCTAGCTATTATCACTCTCTCCCCCAATTCTCTTTCCCCAAATTTATTAGTCTTCTGCAGTACAACTGAGCTACATCTAGGCCTCTTCCCCAGCTCATTCTGACCATGACCTGACAACAGACTTTCCAAAGCAAACAAATAAACTAAAGGTCTAAAGATGTGTTTTCTAAACAAAGATCATTCTTTAAGATAAACTTTTGCTCCCAGCTAAAGGATTTTTGTTCGCTGCTATTATTTCTACCCACAGATAATGAACTCTTCAATGCTTTGTGACTAGCTTAATCAATCAAAAGATTATACAAATAACTGATAAACTAATAGATCCCTTTTTGGATGAAATATTCGTTAACCTTCCTAATGAGTCATCCTCCTCCTGTTCACAAAGTATATGAATTAACTAATTCAATGTAAGTTGAGAGAAGGTATATTTTTAGCCAGAATTACTGAAGGCCTTTGGAGAAGGAAACCCATAATAATAGAGTTTGATAGCAAGATTAGTAAACAATTACACTTTTAAAACATTTATGTAATTATAAGAAAAGTGGATTCAAACTAAATAAAATGGTATAGGACTATGACAAAATTCTTTGAAAGAGAAGTCAGTTAAAGTGTAGCTATCAGACTGCAAATACATAGGTCAAGATTGGATTGTAATAAATTTTGTCGAATCATAAAAATGTTTTTCTGAATGTCTTAAGAATCTATTTTTAAAATAACTTTCATATAACCAAACATCGTATTTGTTAATGTGATCATGGCAAAAGTTATCAAAGTAGTTATAAAAGCAGATGGCAAGCTCTCAGTAAAGTTTGAGAGATTAAAAGAAATTTCATTAAAACCAGTTAAACAGTTATTGGAGATGTTTACCTTCAAGATTCTCATTAAATATCTTAAACTATTAAACTAATGTGCTTAACTTATTGTACACTTTTGAGATTTATGGACATTTATGAAACACAGGTGATTTATACAGGAACACAGACACAAATGCAAAACAGCCTGCCTTGGATTAGTTTAAAACATAATACATGATAAAATTCTGCAACTATTTTCTTCAAGTCATATTAATAAAATTTAATATGGTTTTATTTGCTGGGAATAAAAATACATCTTATTAAAACACTAATACTTTTACAACTGGTTTCTTAATTTAAAATGTTGCATAAAAGTTAGACTTGAAGAGCAAACCAGTTTAAAACTTAATTTTTGTAATCATAAAATGAAATGTCATATTACTTATTTTTAAACTTTTATTACATTACTGCAATAAGAGAGTAGAGTAAGATAGAGACATTGTCTGTTTCTTTCTGTCTGAAACTATCGAAAACAACTAGGTTATTGACAAAACCTTCATCTTACATATAATCAAGAATCATCTAATTTCCTTGAATACAATATATAAAAATGAGTTGAGAATTTAGGTAAAACGGGACCAGTGTAAGGCAGATAATGACAGAGATCATTAGACTTTGGACAGACCCAGAAGCATTCAGAGTTATCAAAGCAGATGGCAAATTCTTGAGTGTAAAACCAATAAGCTTTTGTTTTGAATTAGGTGAGTCTTAGACACATCAAGTGGCAGAGGAAACAGGTTTGAATCATTATTATACAGTGACAAATTATCTTTGAAAAAGAAGATTTGGCCAGCGGGAGATGTGGCAAAAAGTCAAATAATTGCTTTATCTCAGAAAAAGCAAAGGCTAAATTAAAAACATAAATCCTGTATAATTCAGAGTTTTATTGAGCCAGAAAAATCCCTTGTAAGATTACATCTGAGCTATATCTGCAGGTACAACAGTTGATGACAAAGTTCTTTATAGAATACAACTTAAGCCTAATGTAAGTCCAATATAAACAGATGACTAAATCACAATTTTCCCCAAGTAGCTTGTACAAAAGGAACTCCAAGTATGATTAAGAATCACAACAGACTCTGGATCAATCCCCAAATACACTAAAAATGAAAATAGAGGGAAAATGTTTAGGATCAAAAAAAAAAAGACTAATGAACTATATAAACATAAAAGTATTTCATTGAACAATAAAAATAGTTTTCCATTAAATAAAAAAGTGAAATCTGGCTTTCATGATAAATTGCTAAAATTAAAAGATAAAATTACTTGGGGACAAAATGCTAGGGAAAGAAGAGATAAAAATCAACTCGACAAAGGTAAGGGAAAAAAAATAGTTGAGAAAAATAAAACCAACATGTAAAGGAAGTTTGTGCCTCAAGTTATTAAAACAATGACAAAGCCCCAAAGATTATATGCTGCTCAAAGTACAGGTAGGGTCATGCAAGACAGTCTCAAGAAAACTGAGCACAATTATACTAAAAATAACACAGAGTTAAAGGAAGATCATCTTAATAGACATATAAGCATCACAAAGGAGATCCAACATACTTAAAATTGCTTTTAGGGGAAAAAGCAGCAAAATCAGATATATGTTTTTAAAATCTCAAGAAAATGCATATCATTTGGTTAGTTCAAATTGAAATGTAAAAACAAAATACAAACTGGATTTTAAAATTAGTATAAAATGAATTTAAAATATCTCAAATTTTTAAGTTGATTATATATTGAAATGATAATATTTTAGATATATTGAGTCTAGTTAAAATATCAAATACACTAGTTTTATATATTTCTTGTTACCTTGTTTAATGTGACTTATTGAAAAAGAAACAAGGTCCAGTCATTTGTCCCTAAAGCAGCAAACCACGATTTAACTGCAGTTTCAATCTCTCCCCAAAATTATCTTTAAGCAAACTGAAATTTTCCTATTAGCATGTGAGTAATCTGGAAAATAAGATACCTGCCATTCCCTTCCTCAAAAAGATGACCTGTCTTGAAACAATCCTTTCTCTTCTTTTGCTGGTGACTTCCTTGCCCCATGTTCCTACTGCCTATTAAAACCTTTTGTTTTGTACGACTCCCTTAAGCACATTTCTATTTACTAGAAGGGATACTGCCCAATTCAAGAGTTGCTGAAAAAAAGCCAATTACATCTTCAAAGTTACTCAATTGAATTTATGTTCTTTCTTTATTTTTTTTAAGATTTATTTATTTATTTTTTAATATGACAGAGAGAGAGAGAGAGATCACAGGTAGGAAGAGAGACAGGCAGAAGGAGAGGGGGGAAGCAGGCTCCCTGCTGAGCAGAGAGCCCAGTGCGCGACTCAATCCCAGGACCCTGAGATCATGACCTGAGCCGAAGGCAGAGGCTTTAACCCACTGAGCCACCCAGGTACCCGAGTTTATGTTCTTTAATAGGTTACTGAAAAACATATGAAATATGTGGCTTATATTATATGACTTATGGAGTTTGGTCTTTTTCTTATTTGTTAAATCTCTCCCTCCCAACTGAATCATTTATACAATCAGGTAGCTATGTCTCCCCCATCTTTAAAGGTGATTTTTAAATTCTATTTTAATAAATTAAAAAAAAAACTCCCTTGTTCCCTTAATCAACTTTAATTACCATACTCTCTCCTCCACTTCTCAGCTAAATATTTCTGAATAATTACTTTTGTACCCATTTCCACATTACTATTCCCTTCTCATGAAAGTATGGCTTCTGAACCCATCAGTCCATACAAACTTTTAGTCACATGAATTATGGATCTCATGATAGCTAAGGATTCTGGATGTTTGAAAGACTGTCTATTCTATCTCTCTCAAGTGTTGACATTTCGAAATTTTTTTCTTTTCTATAATTTTTGACTGGTCTCAGCCTATCAATAAGCAATGTTGTGGCTGGACTGGCCCTTATGGTTCATACTGTGATTGCAAGACACTTTAAGCAGTAGCCACCAGGAAACTTTGAAGAAAAATAAAAGTTTACTACTTATTAGAAATTGCAAATTACACAACACACCCAGGGCCACACAATGGGGACACAGGTAGGGAAAGAGCAAGAGTGAGAGAGTGAGAGAGTCAGCATGACCAGGGCCCTAACTTCTTTTAGAGGGAGTTTCCAAAATCCTAGACCTTCACCTTAGACCACAATATTGGTGAATTTAAAACCTAAGAACAGGAATTTAAAATGCAAGAAGAGGAGTGCCTGGCTGGCTCAGTTGGTAGAGCATGTGACTCTTGATCTTGGGGTCTTGAGTTCAAGTCTCACATTGGGCCTAGAGCTTACTTACAAATAAAATAAAGTACAGGAGGAGAAAAACCAAAGTGGACAAAATGGTCAGTTATTAAAATCAAACAAGATCTCTAAAACTAAGGAGCTAGGTGGGGTAAGAGGGCCTGGCTCTTTATTTAGTCCTGTGGCTGTCAAAGTGTTTATTCCAGATAGCCTTTTTTGGAATGGGTGCCTCTTTGAAGTGGATGACTTGCCAATCAAAACTTAAATCAGGCACTTGCATTATGAAAGGAGCCACCTGTCAGACTGATATTACAGCCTAATATACCTTTTTGCCTCACATTTGCACCTCAGATCCTTGTTTCAGTCTTTGCTGACAGATATTTCCCTGTTTGTGATTGTTGTTATCATATAAAGCTATTTTTTTGAAGTGTGGGAAAGCCCTAATTCAAACATACTTTATTGCTCATACTATAATACCTAACAACCACTGTGCCTTTCTGCATACTAAGCAGAATTTAGAGTTTCACACCAACATGTTGAATCTACACAACAATCTTATTAACTTTATTATTTTCACTTGATAAGTAAAACATGGCTCAAAAACCATAAATTAATTTGTTAGCAATCACACAGATTTTAATTACTAAATTATCATCAAATGCTAAGTAACTACTCCAGAGTCTGTGCTCTGAACCACTCTGCTGTATTTTCAATCCACATGTTAGAGGATTCCAGTGAGCTGAATTGAGACATAGCTCTGGCAGACATTTAAGCAATGGAATACCGACTGTCCATCCTGTAACTGTTTTTCTTATATATTGGCTCTCTTTACCAATAAACCCTAGAATTTGGAGGCTTTCATGATCTTTAGTCCTTGTGATAATAGAAAGAAGATAGCTCTTTCTTTCAGGATCATATCAATGGTCCAGAAAGGGATTAAAAGCATATCCATTTTTTATTTACTCCTACTAGTTAGTTCTGTGTCCAGGATATGAGCCCTTTGGGCCAGGCATGAGTATTTCAAAGGCCAAGCTTATGAAATAAGCAGTGTCTGAACCATGCCATCTGACCAAGGTCAGTATAGACAATACTAATCACTGTTGTCATAACCATGTCATTAAGAATGCTTGGAATAATAGGGGTCGGGTAAGTATTAGGAGAAAGATAAAGGAGCACAACCTCAATATTAGTGCTGTAAATTGATATATTGACCTGAAATTCTTATTAGATTGTTTTTCTAAAATAAATAAGGCTTGCTCTAAAATCTCAAAGATAATGAAATGTATCACGAAGATGAAAGAGAAAAGACAAGGGTATAGTATAGAAAGAATGACACTTGAAGTGAGAAAATGAATAAATTAGAAGGAAAAATAGACATTTTAAATGTGGTGCTATTTTTAATTTTGGAGAATATGTCCAGAAGTGGAATTGCTAGATCATATAGCAGATCTGTTTTTAGTTTTTTCAGGAACCTCCATATTGTTTCCACAATGGTTAAACCAGTTTACATTCCCACCAACAGTCTGTATGTAGTTTCCCCTTTCTCCACATCCTCCCCAACACTTGTTACCTTTTGTCTTCTTGATATAATGATCTAGTAATTCCACTTCTAGATACATACCCAAAGGAAATGAAAACAAAATATTGAAGAGATATCTGCATTCCCATGTTTACGGCGGCATTATTCACAATAGCGAAGACATGGAAACAATCTAAGTCCCTTTCAGCAGATAAATGGATAAAGATGTGGTACATCATACACACACACAATAGAATGTTACTGAGTTAGGAGAAAGAAGAGAATTCTGCCATTTGCAACAACGTGGATGGACCTTGAGGTCATTATGCTAAGTGAGATGGTCAGACAGAGAAAGACAAATCCTGTCTTATATCACTTATATGTGGAATCTAAAAAAATCCAAATTCATAAAAGCAAAGAGTAAAATGGTGGTTATCAGGAGCCAGGAGCAGAGGAATGGGGGTGGGTGCAGTTTAAGGGTACAAAGTTGCTACGAGTAGTAAATAAGTCCTAGAGATTTAATGCATAGTATGGTAAATGTAGACAACAATATTGTATTATAATCACCAAACTTCCTAAGAGCCTTAATTATTCCAACCACAAGAAAGATGTGATCATTATGTGACATGATGGAAGTGGATCACTACAGTGGCAATCATATTGCAATGTATAAATGTATCAAATTAACATGTACAGGTAAAATTCATACAGTGTTACATGTCAGATATATTTCAATAAAAATGTGGTTCTACATTTTAAAGGTTCTACATTTTAAAGAGGCTTACTATATATATATATATGTATATATATAAATAAAACATGTTGAGCTAACTAGACTATGTTTCCCTTCTCTCTAAAATATATGTAATTATAGTCACAGTTAAAATTATTGAAATGTACATATTAAATGGAATTTTAAGAGAAAATAAAACACCTTTCAGCAAAATGCATGAAAAACATCATCATCCTGAAATTCTTGGTCACATGAGTCCATTTTTGCATATTCTGTCAGGAAAAGATCCTTAGAGATTGGTAACTAGGTATAGATGTTGCACAGGAGAAGAGTTAAGTAGGTAAGCATGCATGTGAATTTCCCTACATTTATATATTACTTACGTCATTTTAATCAGTTTATAGTGACTTTCAATAAATAAAAGTATAATTTTTGAATTGACTTGATGGCTAATTCTTTCAAATAGTTACTGCAGCCAGAAAGAGAAAATCTGGTATGAAGTCATTTGTGTGTGTGCTAGCCAGCTTCCTATATTAAAACTTCAAAATAAATTGAATGATTTATGGTCTCTAGAAAAATGCCATTTTTAGATTTGAAATGTCACTGATACTTTTCTGTCCATTCAATTTGTTTCCCTCTTTTGCACTTAAATACATTATTCTCCTACCTCAACCTCCCATAAATATCATGGTTTTATATCACCATTCCAAGTAGTTTCACAGCACTAGGGGAATATCTTACAAAAAATTGTTTTAAGAAAACTATTGAATTTACTTAAATATTCTATTAAGGGGAAGAATGTAGCAATAGATCTACTGAATTTTTTTCTCAGCATACAGTCTCGAGTAGGGAAACCTAGATTGTCTGATCAATCTAGGTTTAAATGTATTTTACCAAAAAGACAGCTAGAAAATTATTTTTTTTGTTATTTTAAAACTTACTCAGTTTTTCTACATGAAAGTAATTACTTCACATGAGAGAAGTCATTGACTTTATTCCTTATTTTTCTAATATGATACATTTTTAAAATGCAAAATATTTTGGTTGCTAATGGCTAGACATACATACATAACCCTATCCTATCAATTATATTATTGCATTTGTTGTTTTTGATTTTGATTTGACTTTTTAGTAAGTAGATTCTGCAATTTCTATCATTGTATTATTTTGAATTGTAAATATGTATATGCACACACGTGTGTACTTTTCCAAAGAGGAAAGAAAAAATTAATAACACTTGAATTTTGTCTTTCAATGTGATATTGGCCTCCAGAATCATTTTTAATATAGCACTACAAGATCTAGAGAGAACATATTAAAATACTATATACCGAAAACTTCTATTCAGTGATATTTTTTAAAATTTTCATTTGAAATCTAAAATTTTTCACATCTGGGCAGGTAATATTCTGAAGCAAAATTGCATTCATTGTTAATAGTTCTGGGGTAAGGGATGGACAATTATTAAAAACCATCATGTGGAATTTTTAGATTTATGGAATAGAGTCATAAATTAATGAGTCATTTAGCCAAGAATTCAAAACAATTTTTTTATTAAGATAACTTCCCCCCAAACAGTTAAAAGTCACAATAATGTCTTGGGCCCATAATTCCTGAAAAATTAGTCTTGGGAACTCAAGAAATGGAAGGACTGCTTGAGGGCANTTTAGCCAAGAATTCAAAACAATGCTTCAGCCATAGCAAAAGCAGCTGAATGTTTCTGAGCTCAGCACTGGGGTGGAGGAGGCCAGGACCCAGCATCCTGCTTCTTGTGAGGAAGCACTTCACCTCTGTACCATTCATTACCAACAGAGTTTGAATCCTTTAAGTTTCTCCAAATGAACAAGTATTCAGGCTTGACTTGAGATTTATAACTGACAACTTCTAAAGTTTCTAAGATGTATGCTTCACCTTCTTATCAAGACTGAGAATCCACTGCAGCCTCCATTGTGAAGGATGTAGAAGTTCCTGTTTTTATTTTTTACCGACTTGTTTAGAACCATATTTTACAAAACGCTTTGTCTCATTTGTTACTGTTTCTGGAACAAAAAGCATTCACTTGTTTTAGTTTGAAAAATAGAAAAACGTGTTAATTAGGATTTATTTTGAAAAGTTGAGTTCAATTTAAGTGTAAGACAATATCTTGTAGAGTAATGTAGCGGTCAGAGGTAGTTATTTTTGATCAGAGAACATGTATGCATCATTCATTTTCTAAGATTCCTTATTAGTAAATATCTTTAGCTTACATATAATCAGAAACTGTGTTATTCTTTGCATTTCCATTATATAGTGTCAATGAACTTAGTTGCATATAAAATACTTAAACCGAAAACAACTCAAGGAGGGATAATGTAAGCTGTCCAAACTTATACTACAGCTGAGGAAAGAAATTTTCATAGACCAGACAGGGTGCTGAATGGGACAATAAATCAAGCTTCTGAAGGAAAGCAATTGTGAATCCTTAATACTCAGGCACAAATTATACATGTTATACAAACACATGTGAGAGCATAGGAAAAACATTTCCACATGTGTACAAATTCCAAGTTTTGTCCTTGTGTACCTTAACTGAACAAGTTAATTGAAAGTGAATTATAGCAAAGTAAGGGAGAAAATTACAAAGAAGGAATATATAAGTGAAGCTGTAACCCGAGAGTTCAAGGAAGGAAAGTCAGAAGAAGACAAATGTGCAGCAGACATGTAGAAAGAATTCACTGTAAATGCAGCAGCAAAGGGAGGGCTTTGACAGACTAAAGTCTCATTGCACTAGGTGATCAGAATATGGTAAAGGTGCATGTCCTTAGGTTAATGAGAAAAAGACCATTAGAACTCCAAGAAGGGAAACCATGAAAGAAAAATACGACCCAAGTATAAAGCAAGTATAATGTGGTATTAGACCAAACAATCAAGTATATGTAGGACAAATGATTTCAGCCAATATCAATACTAACGGTGTTCTCTTTTGAGATACATGGAGCTCCTACCTCATTTGTACACACAAAACAGTGAGATTGAAAATACACAATTGGGGGCACTTGGGTGGCTCGGTGGGTTAAAGCCTCTGCCTTCTGCTCAGGTCATGATCTCAGGGTCCTGGACATCGGGCTCTCTGCTCAGCGGGGAGCCTGCTTCCTCCTCTCTGCCTGCCTCTCTGCCTACTTGTGATCTCACTCTGTCAAATAAATAAATAATTTTTAAAAATCTTAATTAAAAAAAGAAAATACACAATTTGGAAATATCTGAAGTCATAACAATGCAGTTTGTTGTTTGTAATATTTTTTGATATGTTGTGGGAAATAGCGTTGGTTGGTTTTTAATTCCTTATTAGGGCTCTGTGTTCCTTTTTAATATAGTTTCTTTGTTTTTCTAAATCTCCACTGCCTGCTCTAATCATCACAACGTCTCTAGAAATATTGGCTTTGTTTTTGGCCAAGCTTGTTTCCATTGGAAAGCTTTGATCTAGCTACTATTTTAGAGTCCAACACCTTCTTCCCAGGTTTTGCATGAGCTGTTTTGTCCTGCCAATCAAGCTTCAGCTTGAAAGAGTTTTTATAGAGGCTTTTCTGACAACCAGATCTAAAGCAGAAGTTCTTCTATTATATGGTATGTAAACTTTGTGTAGATAGAAGCCTTGTGTGGATGTAAGTTTTTATGACTCTTGGGTAAATATCAGGGAGTTGAATTGCTAATTGTTAATAAGTGCATTTTTAGCTGTTTTTTAAGGAACTGCCAGATTAGTTTCCCCAATTGATTGCATCATTTTATATTCTCAACAAGAATGAATAAGAGGTAGTTGTTCCACCCTCTCAATAGCACTTGGTATTAATAAACCTCTTAAACCTCTTAATTTTAGCTATTTTAATGGGTATGTGATACTATATATTTATGGTTTATAGTTTGCATTTCTCTAATGATTAATGATGTTGTATATCTTTCCATGTGCTTATGAATTATATGTGGGGGGGGTTGTGTGCTGCTCAAATATTTGCCCATTTCCTTTAAATCTAGTTGCTTATCCTATAGCTGAGTTCAAAGAGTTATCTATATATTTAAAATACAAGTCCTTTGTCAGATACATATCTGAACAAAATTTTTCTTCCAGTCTCTTTCCTGCCTTTCCATTTTTGTATCACTAATTTTGGAGAGTAGGTATTTGTTTGCTTTAACTTTTGATTGTGTCAAGTTTACCAGTCTTTTTATTTCATTGCTTGTGCCTTTGTGTCCTATCTAAGACATTTGGCCTACATCGAGGGTGCAAAGATTTTCTCTTTTGTTTCCTCCAAGAATCTTTGGAGTTTTATTTAGATCTCTGGCCTATTTTGAGTACTTTTTCCGCAAATGGTAAGAGAGAAAGACTGTGGTTCACTTTTTCCAAACTCTTTTTCTTTTTCTGGCACCATTTGTTCATATTTAGGGGCTTTTAAAAAGTAATTCCCTTTTATGTTTAAAGTTCTACCGTCTTCATCTAAGAAGACAACCCAATGCATATGGCTTATTAATAATAGTGAAGAGTCAGGAGAGGAAGACAAAGCAGCCAGGTCAGATCCTTTAACTTGGATGCTTTAACTTTATCCTGAAAGATGGGGAGCCAATGAAGAATTTTAAGAAATGACATGGTCACATACCACATTCTGGCTTCAGTAAGCAGGAACAATATATATGGCTTGCTGCTATCTCCTTTATAGTACTAAATATTTATTTGTTCCACAATCCCAATAAAGAAATATAAAAGCGTTTAAAGAGTGGTTGAAGAAATAATTATAAATGTATTCGGTTATTCTGAGCATTAATCACTGTCATCTTACTATGTTAAACACTCAGTAACTTAATTCAGGGCACTCAAACTCTTCTTTCCTAGGAGGTAGAACTGAGGGGAATAAGTGTAGACTGTTTTATTAAGGGAAGTGAGAGTTAACTTTTTATATGCTTTTAATAGGTAGGATTTTATTTTAATATAGAATGAACTGTTAAATATACTCTGTTAAATATGGTTAAATAACTGTTAAATATGGTTAAATAGACCATATACTCTATATTTACATGAGGAAGTAAATACAAGCAAACCTTTGGTATGTGTACATGCATACTATTTGGAACCAGAGCCAAAAAAGAAGCAATAACTTTGTAACATGTAGACAGAGAACATTCTACATTTCCATAGTGGATAATAATAAACCAATCTGTAGTAGTCAGTGTCTTGACAGAGGGGCTGGGGGAAGACGGAAGGAGAACAGGAAGGTGATGGAGAAACAGGAGAACAGGAAGCGGGGAAGAAAGGGGTGACTTTTTGTAGAAAGTGGATTATGGGGCACCTGGGTGGCTCAGTGGGTTAAAGCCTCTGCCTTCGGCTCAGGTCATGATCTCAGGGTCCTGGGATGGAGGCCCGCATCGGGCTCTCTGCTCAGCAGGGAGCCTGTCTCCTCCTCTCTCTCTGCCTGCCTCTCTGCCTACTTGTGATCTGATCTCTCTCTCTGTCAAATAAATAAATAAAATCTTTAAAAAAAAAAAAAGAAAGTGGATTATGTAAACCTGCCTCAACTCTACTTGTGATCTGATCTCTCTCTCTGTCAAATAAATAAATAAAATCTTTAAAAAAAAAAAGAAAGTGGATTATGTAAACCTGCCTCAACTCCAATGGAAAAACAAAATTCAAAAAGCTATAATGTACTGAATTCTCCCAATTTACATTCTGAGAGTCATTTACATACTGCAAAGGAGAACCAATTATTTGATTTTAGGCAAATTGATAAGTAGATGGAATATGGTACAGTTCTAATATGAAATCATGAATAATTGTTGTAGAACATTTTTAAGATGTTTTGCACAGTATAAATTCATTATCATGAACCAATGTGTGCTCATCAGGCAAGAGCTTAAATATTTGATTCATCAGAAGATATTTAGGGAAAACTTTGCTGTATTACATTAATCACTTTGTCATATGATAATCACACTAAGTTTGATTCTATACATTCTTTTACATGTGATTTTTAATGATATCAAGAGAATTTAGCAGAAGTTTAACAGAAATGCCAACTCCACAAAGTTGGAGTTTTCAAGAACTGAATGTTATTAAGGAACACAGAGAATGTATTTTCAAGTATTCCTGCTTGGCAAAAGTTTGGAATGATATTTTAACTCAAGAACATACAAAAAAAATTATTGTAGTTTATAATATGTTAAAGAAATTCCTTTGTTATTTTGCTCAAGAATTGTATATAATCCTAAAACATTGTCTTAGTAATCATTTTATTTTTAATTTTTTGTCCATTTTCTAATTATAATATTTTTTGCAGGCTTTGGTCAAAAATGGAATTCAATAGGACTTTGGGATTTACAAAGATATTGAAGGACTGAGAGATAGAAGTTCAATTTATCACTATTTTAGAAGAAAGTAGTTTAAACAGCTCACTGGGAAGCTGCCACAATCCTAAAGACTCAGGAAAATTCCACTTGTCTCATTAAGCAACAGCAATATGGGCGGATCACAACACTCACCAGGAAGCTGATGTATCTGGTCAAACTTCCTCTGAGAAATAATGGCTTGTTCTTCTTTTGCTACCCTCCTAATCTTGCTTTTCCCTCCCATTCTTGCTTTTCACTGGCAATCCGTAATCTGAACCTGTGGAGAATAATATCTGAACAATGTACTTCTCAGTTCTCTCCAATGATGAAGAAATCTTTCAAACGGTTTGGGTTAAAAGAGGTGATATTGGTAGAAAATGAATAATCTCAAGTAGTAACTTTTATTTCCCCTTCTAAATAGTGGAAAATTTAAACTAAATCACATTCGTTAGAAGAAATAATTAAATAGTTATATTATTGATAATAGAATAATTAAATAATAATTAGATAGCATAACATTCATTAAAATTTATTTTACACATTTTAATATATAAGTGAAATGATTTATGAATTTAGTTAAAGTTTCTCACCCGATATTCAAAGCATTTTTAAAAGCAATTTGGAATATTTTCTTAAACTTATCTCCTATCATTTCCTAAACTCTGTAATCAGCACCAGCTTTCCCTGCTCATATGTGTTTGCTCATGCTAGACCTCTACTTGAATGAATTAGCATTACGGTCTAGTCTTCAATTAATTTAAATTTTACCTATATATCAAATTCATTGTTCTCAGCTGACCTGAAGATGGTATGAATCTTATTCAGTTGTTGATTTGGGGAGCTCTTAAAGAACTTTGTAGGAGGATTGCACTGCAAATTCCAATCCAGCCTTTCCAACTGTTTCGTTGTTTTTGTTGTTTTTAATATGTCTGTCATTCCTGCACCACTCCCAACCAGTGTTTACTGAGTACTTAACAAACCTCGGGTGCTCTTATTGGTATTAGGGACCCTGGCTGCCTGAATGTAATATTTGCAGTAACTCAGTGGTTAAATCTTAAATGATTCTGATAAAGGTCCTAGAATAGAAGATTATGTATGATTCCAACAAGGAGTGGTGGTATTTTCACTATTATTCTCTGTTACATAGTGGAAAGTCCTAAAGGCCATTGCTCATAAGTGGATTTTATTTCTAGGTTTCCTCTGAACTGCATGGTATGGGAGACAGATCTCTCAGAAAATTTCAGCTTGACAGTCCAGAAATACTTGAGGTCTATACTCAGAGTGGGACTGGTGAATGATCAAAGAAGCAGCAGACTCTTTTTATTTTATTCTCCCATTCAGCTTTATCAGGAAAAAACAAACAAACAAATAAACATCATTAACAAAAATAATGTTATGTTATTTCTTAACTGACTTCATAGTGAATGCCTCAGTTGGTTAACTATTTGGAATTGAAAGTGATATTATTGATTAACACTCATAAATCAGTCATATTTATAACTTCAGAAATTATTTATTTTCTCCTATAGTTAAAAAACTTTAAATTATCTTATTTATATTTATCTTCAATAGTACCCAACTTACTGTCTTATAATTTATGCATCTAGTATACATGATATAAGGAAATATATTATATATAATATAGCATATATACTATATTACAATGTATTACATATGTATACAGAAATATAAAACATTTAAATATTTATACTCTGTATTTTTTTAATATTAGACCCTGTATTTCCATTCACACACACACTCACACATACACACACACACACACAGTTTTTTATACAGCTTATATAATTCGATAAACAACCGTATTGTGTTTTGTTTCTGTAAAGACTGGAGTCTTCCAAAAGGCCTGTTTAGTTGGTTGAATATTTTGATAAATCGCTTGAGAAGCCTAGTTAAGTAGCAATAAATGGTTGCTAAGCTGCTTTTAGAAAACCTAAGTTCAACTAACGTGAAGCTTTAATTTTGCTGAATAGATTACGCGGTTCATAGAAAATTCAGTTTATTTGCTTAGTACAATAGAGTCGTATGGAGAACTTTTGTCTCAAAATGTAAAAGGGAAAAGGAAGATGATATGACTAGAAACCAGAAACAAAATAATATCATTTAATTTTTCTGAATGTTGTAAATTATGAATCTCCAAAATGTATAATGTAAATGTTATTACCTGTAAACAAATTGTGGAGTTTGTCTTTTTTTTTCTTTCCTTCTTTTTTTTTTTTAATTTACCTTTACACTCATCAGGGCAAGGTTATGACAAATGCTAAGTGATGCTTCATGGTAAGTGAGCTGATAATAGAAAATGCCCATTTAGATACAGTCATTCTAGTCCAGTCCATGTTACAGATTTATTGAGCACTCTGAACTTTTTGTATATGTATGCAAAGTAATTCTATTTTTCTTCAGTAGCTTTCACTAAATGTCTGTTACTTTCCCTTTTAACCCATTAATGATATTTAAAGTTTATCTCATTAAAGCACATACTTTGCAATTAAAATTACCTTAAGGACATAAAATAGTGTAGAATATGTACTTCAACCTATTTCAATGTAAAACTTCAGTTTTGTATACAATCCAACACTAGTCTCCTCTGTTTCCAGTACCTGCCAGATTCTCCTTTAACTATTTTCACTTAACTGTCTTAACTATTGATGCTGTCTTAACTATTTTCACTCCTCTTTCTTTACATTCTTCTGCCTCTAACTATTCCAGAGTTGGGAGTGGGGAAGGAAAAATTTGGAAGACACAGTCATTTCCTAAGCCTGCCATAACAAAGTATGACAAACGGGTGGCTTAAAGCAATAAAAATGTATTTTCACAAATTATGCTGGAAGCTAGAAGCCTGGAATGAAGGGCTGTCTCATACCTTTTGAGGGCTTTGAGGGAGAATCTATTCCAGGCTCTTTTCTAGTTTTGTGGTGATGACCAACAATCACTGTCATCCCTTGGCTTATAGATGCATTACTCCAATCTCTGCCTCCACCTTCACGTGGTATTCTCCCCCATGTCTCTGCGTCTTTTTATAAGAACACCAGATTGGATTAAAAGCTCACCATACTCCAATATGACCTTATCTTAATGAAATATACCTACAGTGACCATATTTCCAAATAAGGACACATTCTGAGATACTGGGTGTTAGTATTTCAACATAAATTTTCCTGGGGGCATAATTCCATCCATACAGAAGAAATGTACATAAAAATAAGCAAAAAGTCCTTTGCTTAATTGGTGATGCTATAATACTCTCTTAGCTCTCTGATGAAAAGTATGTATGATTCTGGGGCAGGGTGCATGACCTCTCGATTGCATGATTCCTGACATGGGAAATGGTTCATTGGCTAACCCCCTACACAGCACCTGCCTCTTTGATCTATTCCATAGCCTTCTCCTGTTGGCATGTCCTTCCTTGTCTGACAGCTCACATTCTGGATGGGTGACCATAAACCATACCTAGCAATTTTCCACCTAAACCGCAGGAAACACATCCCTTGCCTGACCAAAGCATGGGACTATCAGCTGATCCATTGTTTTCTTTCTGCCCTGTCATATCTCTCAGATTATTTCTTTCCACCCACTCAAATTCTTACAGAACCCTGATCAACAAATTCATTCACCCAATAGTAATCAAGTGGGAAGTGAATGGCCTAGCTTTCAAATAATCACCATATGTCTGAGGGTGTTTGTTTTATAATCCACCTCTTTGACCAGGCAGTGGGAAATCTTTCATAAGATTTGACTATTCTGTTCATGTTGAGTAACAGATAAAAGGCAGAATTTGTTTTTTGTTTCGTTTTGTTACAGCTCTAAATAAGAGAAGGCTGCCTGATAGGGTTGCAACTCAGCACAACGTAACAGTGAGCTGGAGCTGTAAAGGGCAGGAGTCCCTACAGCAAGCACTGTCACACAGTTAGCTAGATTCTCTGAGCAACTTGTGAATTGCCGATTTGAATAATTTCATCGGCTCTGGGGCAAGGGACTTTCCCTAGTTTTCTGGTACCCAGCCCTAGGGCAATTAGGGTGGGTATGTTGTAGCTCAGATTATAAGAGTCCTACAAGGGAAGTGGGTGGAGATGTGGACTTAGTGGCTGCTCAGAAAGGGTAACTAACTGGCTTCAGAACTGGATCAAGATAGCACCATTCAAAAACAAAATAAAACAAGAACTGTATTATAGGGAAGAACCTTACTCTTAACCATAATGAAAAGGCTAAAGGAATGGTATTTCACCAAAATCGCCATGTGACTATTGATGCTACGTCCTCTTTAACTTGCAAGTGGGTATCATACCTTACAGCATCCCTGATACCCTTCCAATCTGAGGAGTGTGCATTTCAGTGCCTCTTGACCTTGGTGGTACTCTGATCCTACTTTTTTCAGCTTTGGAGTTTTAGTAAAGAGCTTTTCATCTATTTGGGACAGGAAAGAATATAATCCATTTAGCATCTTTTTTCTGAGGGCACTTAGTAGGCTCTATATCTTTAAAAAGATACATTCTGATTAATAAAACCAATATTCCCTGCTAAGACAGAGAATGCTAATGTCCTGGGACACAAAGATAAATTTCTCTCTCTCTGATTTATCTCCTTCAACCTTAAGTTTTCTTCAGAATCTTTTATGTTTGCAGCAGATAGAAAAGCATCGCTGGCCAACCCATTACTGAATAAATGGTATGTTCGATTCTCTTCAAATGATCAAGATTTAAGCCTCCTCTCAGGAGCAGCTTTCTTTAATAATTTTAAAATCAAGGCAGAGGAATCTCTGAGACCCAGTGAGCATTCTCCAGGTGAAACAATAAAGCACCTCAGAAGAGGTTTTCTTTCAACTTCTTTCTCCTATTACTACACTCTCTATCTAGTATCTTCAGAGTTTATGTGGCTTATAAAGACAAGAGAGTTGAAGGAAGGGTGATATTTCTTTCTTAACATTCTAGAACAACAGTGACTAAAGAGTTTTCCTTAGAACACTAGTCACTTGGTTGCTTTAAAAATATAAATGGAGTGTGGGGGAGAAAGTAGGAGTCCCTAGTCAGACAATTTTGTGAAATTGAACAAAGAAAAACTTCTTTTGCAGCTTCGTAACATGAATTAATATGTGAAATCATATGAAGAATTTTGCAGCAAATTCGCCAGTTAACATAGCTTAAATCAGACATCAAAATTTTTTGACCACAGAAATTGTTTCCAGCAGATGACATTTCATTGATTCTACAGGACACTTTCAGGCTTTACCATCTTTGGTCTTGGGAGGCATCGTGAATTTGTTAAAATTGCATTCTCACCATTGTTTAGGTGGCAGTACTGACATTGTTATCATTGTTTGTCTATGCTTGAACTTCTTCATGGCTTTTCATGTTGGCTTCACTTCAGTTTGGGTTTGTGAATTATTGTCATGCATTTGTTGAATTTAACTGTCACTTAAAATTTTTCCCATTTGTTTTCTGAAATGTCCCATGGAAACCAC
Organism: Ailurus styani; assembly: GCA_002007465.1. NCBI lineage: Eukaryota > Metazoa > Chordata > Mammalia > Carnivora > Ailuridae > Ailurus > Ailurus styani. The sequence continues at coordinate 2,551,811 of LNAC01000142.1, read as the reverse complement.
CTAGTTAGACAAAGAGAGAGCCATCAGTATTTGCAGAATAGATCTCATTAGCTTGAAAGAAGAATCAGGAGAAAGGAGTGGAACACTTTAAGACATGCTGAATCACTGGCCTTATAACTATATAAAATCTAAGAAGTTTTAATATATGGCCATGGCTGTTACTAAAATTGGACTCTTTCTCTCTCCTTAAACACATGTGGAATTGACACTGAAAATTTATATTAAATTGATATATGTGAAATAGGAACATACCTTGATGAAACATAACTGATACAGAGGTCACTTTTATAGTCTAAACAATAAATAATTAAAAGATTTTTAAGATTTTACAGATTTTAAGGTTTATTTATTTATTTTATTTTATTATTTTAGAAAGAGAGAGAGAGAGAGAATGGGTGGGGAGGGTAGAGGAAGAGGGAGAGAGAGAATCCCAAGCAGACTCCCTACTGAGTGTGGAGCCCAACACAGGCTGGTGCTCAGGACCCTAAGTTCATGACCTGAGCGGAAATCAAGAATCTGACACCTAACCACCTGAGCCACCCAGATGCCGCAAACATCTTTTAAAGATTTTATTTATCCATATGAGAGAGAAAGAGAGAATGCACAAGCAGGGGAAGAGGCAGAGGAAGAGGGAGAAGCAGTCTCCCCACCAGAGCAGAGAGTCCGACTCCGGGCTAAATCCCAGAACCCTGGGATCATGACCTGAGCCAAAGGCAGATGCTTCACCAACTGAGCCAGCCCGGCGCCTCACCCAAACATATTTTAATTACACACACACACACACACACACACAGATATGGAAGAAAATGATGCATAATAATTTTTCACTTTGCAAATTACATAATAAAATTGTCACAGTGTTTTCTTCCAAACAGATTATGCCAGTTGCTTATGCTTAAGGCCAAAGACAATAAGGTGGATTCAGAGAGATAAGGGAGGGGTAGTGCGGTATTTAATTGGATCATCAGAGAAGGCCCATTGAGAAGTAGACATTTGAGCAGGCTTCAAGGGGAGGAGGGAGTTAGTCATTTAAAATAACATTCCAGGGGCGTCTGGGTGGCTCAGTTCTTAAGCGTCTGATCCCAGCGTCCTGTGATCGAACCCCGCATCGGGCTCCCTGCTCTGCGGGAAAACCTGCTTCTCCCTCTCGCACTCCCCGTTCCCTCTCTCACTGTATCTCTCTCTCTCAAATAAGTAAAATCTTTAAAAATAATAATAATAATAAATAAAAGTAAAATAAAATAACATTCCAGACCCCAGAGCAGCCGGTACCAAGGCCTTAAGGTAGAAAAGTAACTGACATGCTTAACAGAAAGCAAGGAGCCCAGAGATGTTGGAAGAGGGTGAGTGAGGGAGAGTTGAGTAGGAAATGACTTCAGAGACATAATGGGGAGTAGATCATTCAGAATGAACAGCTGTCTCACTTTGCTCGCTATTGTTCTGGTTTTAACTCTGACAATCCTCTCAGTAAGCCCCTCAATCTCAGGCAATCCAAGACATTTGCCTTGTATGGATTTGTAGGCTAATTAAAGATTGTAAATAGAGGAGTCAGTGATAACTCCTGTGTCTTTGACCTGAGCTCCTGGCATGATGGAGTTACTAGCAACTGAGATGGACTCTGGGTGGGATATATTTGAAGGGAAAAAAGTACATTTTGGGAAGGTTAAATTTGAGATATCTGTTGGATATATGAGTTTAGAATATATGAGTTTAGGATTCACAAGAGTAATCATGGGAATTGTCAGCCTACATAGGGTATCAAAGTTATGGAACTAGGTAACTGAGAAGGGATTGTAGATGTAAAAGAATAAAAAAAAAAGAGATGAATACTAAGTCATAGAGTGCACACTGAAGATCAAGTGCAAACTCAGGGCAGTTTGTCAATTTCTGATCATGAAAGTACAATAAACTGTTCAGTTTTTTAAATATTTTATATTCTTTTTAAAGAGACCAAGCTCGCTTTACTTTAAGATCATACATAAATAAATAAAAATATAATTAAAGAGACTTTTGAAGATTCAGCACACTAAATTTTCCTCAGTGTTCTTTTCTCTCTGGAACCTTTTTTTTTTTTTGGTAGGGGAAAAAAAGATCTTCGTAAGAAACATGCTTGTTGAGATATTTCCATTTATAGAATTAATACTGCATGATATAATTTACTCATTCTACAGTACCTCAGCTATGTCCATGCCTGAATTCATACTACAGTTTAAGATACAATTAAATTAAAAAGAAAAGTATAGGAATTGGATCTTTGATGAATAGATTGAAGATCCTATGCTTTACCTTAAATATATAAAAATAGATAACCAACATGACTGGTGTACAAACATAAAAGAGAGCATCCTGGGTAGGGTGGAGAATTGCACTCCCGTAGCAAATGTCCTTTGGTTGGGGCAGGCACAACTAGCACAATGCATATCAGAATTTCAGAATTTGGTAGAAGATGGAAAGCCTGATTATCAGTAATGCTTTCAGTGAGAAATTATAAACCCTTTTCTTCAGAAGTCAAAACAAAATGCATGCTATTCTAATTTTAGGTTAAAATAAAGTATGTTAGAAATTAACAATTGCTATTGGCAGTAAATTAAGCACAAAAAGTAGGGTGACAGGAGTCCTATGGAGGATAACATGAAAACCTTCACTGAGAAGATCATATTTGCTAAACACCGATAGTGTTCCAGCTGGAAGGAACAAAAGAACGCATGTCAAGACCATAGGGGGATATATGAGTATTTTTTAAAAGGTTGAGATACTTAGAGCAGAGTAAGTGAGCAGAGACTAGTCAAAGATGAGGTCAGAGAAAGAAAGGAAAGACAGATCATATAGGTTCCATTGGAAGAGCTTGGCTATCATTATGGGGACAGTAGATGTCTTTGGAAGATTTTCAGAAGGGGAGAGACGAAATATATCTTTAATATAAATAGGTGAGAGTAGCCTGTGAAAGACGTGACCCAGTTGAAAGATGGAGTTGCAAGCTGTGGCTTTCATCAGGGCGTTGTCAGGAGGGATGATGAGAAAGAGTCCATTTCAGGGGATTTTGAAGAAATAGCTATCTGACTTTGCTGATGGATTGCATGTGTGGTGTCTCAGTAAGAGGAATACAGAATGACTTAAAGTTTCTGGCATGGACCACTGGTAGAATTCTATTTTTGATTAACTAAGGAAGGGAAGACTGTAGGTGGAGCAGGTTTGGTCAGTCAGAGGAGAGGTAAATCTCAGAAGTGTAGTTTTGAATACAGGTATGCTCCACATTCCGAAAGTTTGCGCCATTTGACTGTCATGAAAGACCTATGTTAGAATGTAATGGCTTTTTTCTGTATAAACAAAAATTCTCTTCAGATTTCTTTTGGTTGATGAAAACAGTTACTAAGGCAGGTCTTTGGTAAAAGCAGAGTAGTATAAGCCCAACTTTTAGAAAGCAGGAGGATGCTCTTTGCTTTATGCCGTTTTGGCTTAGGAAAGTTTTTCATAAGAATGTTCTGGTTTTGGCTAGCAGGAAAAACCTGTATATTATATTTCCTGATGAATATTTTATGTGGGCTTAATTATAATGAATAAAATTAAATCCAAGATTAGCTTTAAAAAAGAATAATTTTAAAGAGCCATTTCTTTTTTTAGGGATTTAATTTTAGAATTAGGGCTGCCTTAGACATATATTCTTTATTGTATCAAAGGTTACATTTTTTCTAGTTTATGGGTTTCTTCTATCACCTGAACATATAACTATATTTTGCTGGATATTTTAGGTTGTGAAGTACCCATATCATCTATATTAGTTTTATATCACTGTATAACACATTATATAAACATAGAGGCTTAAACAACATGCGTTAATTAACTCACAGTTTTCATGGAATAAGAGTTCAGGCATGGATTAACTGAATCCTCTGTTCAGGATCCCACAAGTCTTCAGTAAATATGTTAGCCTTGATGTAGTTCTCATATGCGGGATCTACTGGGAAAAGATCCACTTTCAACCTCATTCGGGGTCTTCCAAGATTCAGTTCCCTGTGGTTGGAAGACTGTTCTCTTTCTCACAGTCAGCAGGAAGCCACTCTTGGTCCTAGAGGATGTGCAGTTGCTTGTCACGTGCCCAGCCAAGTCAAGTTCACAAGACAAATGTTGCTTTTTTTCCAGGACAGCAAGAACACATCTGATGTTTGATCTTTCAAAGCCTCCTTTAATTAAACCTACTTCAAGATCATCTTCATTGTGATTAACTGAAAGTGCACTGATGAGTAACCTATCACAGGAGTTGATATTCTATCATATTCACAGGTAATGCCCGCATTTAAGGGGAGGTAATCACACAGGACATTTATGCAAAGAAGCTATAACATTGGGGGCATCTTAGAATCCTGTATACCACATTTACCCTAAAATTTATCATCTTTCTAATGACAAATCAGAATATTGGTACTGGTATTATCAATATAACACATAAGTTTATGAGTCATGATGCATTTCTTAATATGACTCACTCCATCTGCAGTATTTCTGGTGATAATTAATGCTCTAATAAGTATATTTAGTCATGAAATCAAGTAAAATAGGCACTTATTAGAAATCACAGAAAAAGTTGACCTTTGTATAATTTCCATTGCCAAATAACTAAGCAACATTCAGGACATAATGCATCATTGGTTCTAACTTTTATTTGAAAGAAGGTTAAAAAGAGGAAATAAAATTTCTTTATTGAAAGTCAATATGCACTTTATTTTTCCTATAACCTAAGATTAATGAGCATATGAGGCTTTGATAAATGGTCTATTAAAACAGAAAAATTACATAGAAAGAATGAAAGACAGCCATTACTATGAACAAGCAGATGTTTTCTTTTCATGTTATACTGCAGGCTTTCATCAGACACTCCTAATTATAGTCTGTACACTGGTATTCTTGCAATTCAAACCATTAACCTTCATCTGAAGTACTAGTGTCTGCATAAGGTACATTGTCACTGCAATGCTCTTTCTCTGTGAAAGTATGTGCTTGCTTGCAGAATGAAAAGACTATTGAATGGACTTAGGGTTCATTTTCTGTTCCAGTGCAAAAAGAAAAAAAAAAGAAGAAGAAGAAGTCCTAAATTCCTCTCTCCAACAGCTCAGAATGAGACGTAACTATATAGCCATTTTCAAGGAGAAACAAAAATATTTTAATTATAGAATCAGTAATAATGTATTGCTGAAAAATAGTTTGGCTAAAAATGAAGAGAAATACAAAGAGAATTAGAGGAATAATTTAGCAGTTACAAAAGGAATGATGTGCAATTATAATGTACAATTAAATTCAAGGCTATTCTTCACAAAAGAAAAGGGAAAATGGCATGCCCAAATAACAGATGCTTTGTTTAAAATGTAGTTTTGTTTTCCTTAATTACTACTTAAGATTCAGATTTTTTCTTTTAGGGTTATAAGAGCAAATAATCACTAGTTTCTTTCATTTCTATAGTATAAGCTTAATAAGATGGAAGAATATTGCATGCGTTAGTTTATGTCTGCTAGATGAGTCTGAATACAAACTTGAGCGGAAAAACCACTTTATTCATGTTTTCTCTCAATTAACCCTTCAAATGTTAGAAGGTAGAAATGATGATGGCAATGAGAAAAAAACACATTTAGATTATTTTCTTGCTTAAAAAGAAAGGTGTATATTTCTGTTGATAGTATCCACAGAGAAAAAAATTATTTATTTATTTATTTTTTATTCTTTGCCCCAGGGGTACAGGTCTGTGAATCATCAGGCTTACACCTTTCACAGCACTCACCAAAGCACACACCCTCCTTAATGTCCACAACCCATCCACCCTATCCCTACCCTCCCACCCCCCAGTAAAAAAATAATTTTAATATATGTAAATGACAAAATAGCTTCTATCTGCTGGATTCGATACAATCTGTTTAGTACACCAAATGCAAGCAGTTTAATTTTTTAATAGGTTTCTTTAAATGTATTCAAGGTGAAATGCTTTCAGACACATTTACTCCAAACATCATTAACTTATTACTCAGATAATAAGGTACATTTGGAAAATACAAAGTACATAGAATTCTAGAACTGAAAGAGACCTCAAGAATCACCTAGGACCATTCTCTCATTTGAATTATGAGATTGGCTGGCACCTAGGTGTATGAAGTGATTTGTTTTGTTAATTATTCAATAAATGAATTAATTGATTTTAAATTCCTACTTAGTTAATGAACAAATAGAGATTTTGAAACAAAATGGTTTCTGGACTCCAAGTTCAGTATTTTCAAAGTTAAATAGTTAAATTTTATTAAAACCGGCTCTATAACTACTTTCTTATATATTTCTTGACATGTATTATCTTAAAAAATCATTTTCAATGTGAAAATATCAGTCTTTTGGGGTGGGATCAAAAATGTAACCTATATAGTTTACTTCACAGTGGGATTTAGAAATTTGGGGCCCTAATTACATTGGCGTTTTTGAGAGGTCACTGTTGTCTTACATTGAGATAATCTTAATACTTTTGCTATAAAATTGTTTATATGTTACCTCCAATTCCCTTTTCCATATCCCAAACCATGAGTTTGGATTTCATGAGATGGCATTTATAAGAAATTTTCAATCACTTTCGCATACTTTGGGTAATACATACTTTCCAATAAAGTTGAAGTATTAGGAGTATTTGGTTTCGTCTATTAGTGAAGTAAATAACTTATTATTCTTTTTAACTTTATAGCATTTGATACTTTATTCTAAACTTCAAATTGTAAATATTTCCTTAAATATTTAATAATTTTAATTAAATCTTATTCTTGAATTTATCATTTCCATTTAATAACACATATTTCCTGTTTACTGCTTGTTAGCACTACCTGGAGCAAATGGAGATGACAAAAGAATTTTATTTTATTTTATTTTTTCAAAGATTTTATTTATTTATTTGAGTGAGAGAGATTGTATGTGTGAGAGACAGAGTACAAACAGGGGGAGTGGCAGGCAGAGGGAGAACGAGAAGCAGGCTCCCCACTGAGAAAGGAGCCTAATGCAGGACTCTAACCCAAGAAGACCCTGAGATCATGACCTGAGCCGAAGGCAGACACCTAAATAACTGAGCCACCCAGGCGTCCCAACAGAAGAATCTTAAATTAATATCTTAATTATCAGCTACTATACGTTGTAGTCAGAGTACAGATGGGTGAAGAATTATATAAAATAAAGTAGTGAAATTTTAGATTTTTAAATTGGGTCAACAGTAAGGGTCTCCCTCAAAGATTACTGTACTAAGTGAATTAATACATGAAAGTAACTTAGCTCAATGCCTTGCATATAGCAATCAGTTATATCACCCATTATTGCTATTAGGTCTGATAATATGGAAAATGATAATGAATGGACTATTTGGTTGTCCAGGTCTTTTACTGTGTGAATGCATTTATTAGTCCATCAGTCTTGAAAACTAGTAGATTATGTATAAAAAACTAAATACATTTATCAACCTGAAAAAAGTAAATGTAGTTTAGTAAAATTTTTTAAATCAAAGACTAAAAGTTGTCAATAAATCTTGCCATCTTTAAAGCAATGTGTCAATAAACACAATACCATTGTTTTAAAATAAATGGAACAAAAATTCAATTTCTTCAGAGCGATGGAATTTTCTCACTTTTATGAGTCATGGACGTGTCACAGATCCCATATTTACTGTCTTGAACAACTTCTGCCTCACAAAACATGAGTCATGGTACATGCTTTTAAGAACCCCGTCATACAAGTTGGGTTGGCGTATGTGGCAGCACCACTCCTAGCACAGAATCTTGATTTAATTATTCAACAAATCGGTATAAATGCATGGTATTTGAATGTAAATATGCAAATAAAAAGAAAACATTGTGTGTTACAACACAATCAAATACGATAGAATAAATGAAAAGAATAAAGTATTTTGAGAAAATGCAACAAACAGTGGTGGTTTCAACAAGTGTAAAAAAAAAATAGCAGGGCGCCTGGGTGGCTCAGTGGGTTAAAGCCTCTGCTTTCGGCTCAGGTCATGATCTCAGCATCCTGGGATGGAGGCCCGCATCGGGCTCTCTGCTCAGCAGGGAGCCTGCTTCCTCCTCTCCCTGTCTCTCTGCCTGACTCTCTGCCTACTTGTAATCTCTCTCTCTGTGTCAAATAAATAAATAAAATCTTAAAAAAAAATAGCAGACAATGAATTGACAATTTGTAGAACAGGGCACTATGGCACTGTAACTTGATCCCATGCCATCCTGTCCCCCAAATGTCAAGGTTCGTTTGTTCTAACAAGAGTGAACACTTTTATGGGTGTTGCTCTAAGTGCTTTGTATATATGAGCTTACTTCATGCTATAACAACCTATGAAGCTAGAACTATGAACAGTGGCCCCTTTTACAGATGAGAAGTTATGTAACTTACCCAAGGCCACAGAACTGGAGGTTAGAACAAGATTTAAAATTGAGCACTCTGTTTCACAGTTTGATCTTATGGGAAATCAGTAACTCTAGCCTTCTTCCTCTTTAATATCACTCTTGTCCTCTAACTGAATCCTACTGTTCTTCAAGATTCTGCACATTAAGTCTTCTTAGTCCAGCCTACAAATGCAAGGACCTAATCATCACTAAGTTACATGATTTTGTTTTTTTTATCCATTCTCTGACATTCTTCCATACACTTATCTATCTATGCATCTATCCTCTACCTACCTGTCATTTCCATCATCATGATCTTCCTTCTCATCATCTATTTATAGAGTTACTTCTTTGGCTATACAACTAGCCTGGAAAACAGTTGAGGAGAAAGTGTCTAAAAGTTCATTTCACACCTTTTTTAAATTCTAACAATTATTGTTGTCATACAGTATGCTAAGTATTTTAGATAGAGTGTTTCAGCTTACAATAACTAAATAATATTGGCCATTAAAAATCATTATTTTAGTGGGAGATAATCATCCCACTTATCTTACTTAGGAAAATTTTTATAGACTGATACAGATCACACTATGGAAATATTTACACTAAGGTTTCAGAGATGGCTCAATTCCATGCCTTACTCATTCTCTTAAGTGACATAGTGTGTCAAAGTAAATTTGTTTTTGCTCCATCTAGCTTTCAGCTTTCAATTTAATATTGTTCCACTTAATGAAATCATTAATTACTACATTTAAATTATAGCTGCGGTAAATAAGGTTATTTAATATTAGAATCAGATTAATATTTACTGATAATCTTTTGTCAAGACTTCTCATATACCAACAGTGCAAAATTAGGAATAAATAACAAGTAATAAAACTACTAATGCACTAGATTAAAGAGAATTAGAGATGTTAATAAGAAAGATAATCCAGGTAAAATGAATTTGTTCTAATGACTTTGTATTCTTATCATAATTCCAATTATCTTTTATTTTTCCAATGGTGGGTTTTTCTTTTCTTCATGGGTCTTTGTTTCCAAATGGCAAAGCAAAACAAATCAAACCAAAACAAACAAAAATACCCCAAAACAATATATTTTAAGTGCTGGATATGCCTTCTTGAAGGAATAATGAAGAGTGAATATTTTTCCCCAGGTGAATCTCTTGCCTGGGGTTTCTTCTCCAACAGCAAAATGTTATTTTTAAATCTTTGAGTGCTTTCGGGAAGAGAAGCACTGCAGGAGTGTGTGGGTTAGAGCTAATGAGCAGAATGGTACCGGTTATGCTCTTCACTTTTCATCTTGGCCTGGGCTTGTATTAAAGGAGGAAATATAAGGAAGGGGCCATTTAGGAAATAGAGTTTCAAAGAAATAAAAGATACAGCTATTGCCAACAACAAAAAAAATACAGCCCTTTCTTAATCCACAAGTGGTAATATATGGAGTTTAGGTTGGATATCATGAACAATGTAAACGGAACGTTTGGAAAAACAAAGGATTTATTGTATTTAATTTATCTTAAAATGTTCAGTGCACTTTTAAAAAAATGAAAAGCTCAAATAACTCATGATGAGTAAATGGTGAAAATCCAGAATACCAGAAAATGATATTTACTAGTTTAAAGAAGTTTGCATAAACACACTTCAAATTTTAATATATTGTTTGTAAACATTGAACACCTCGTCTTTGCGTGTGAAAATGCACAGATCAGAAAAAAATGTTGTTTTTGCTTATTTCTGAGGAAAAAATGGTTAATTAGGAAAAAACAGTAAGTGAAATTCATACACATAAAATTCAGTGTTTTACATATTTAAAAATTTTTTTAATGTCACTTAGCATAATTTCTGTTTATATAGCATAATTTGCAAGGCCAGGCATTGCATTTTTTAATTATTGCTGTTTTTGTGTGTAGAATATAGGTTTTTTTAAAGATTTTTTAAATTTATTTGACAGAGAGAGATCACAAGTAGGCAGAGAGGCAGGCAGAGAGAGAGAGGAGGAAGCAGGCTCCCCCCTCACCAGCGGCCCAATGTGGGGCTTGATCCCAGGACCCTGAGATCATGACCTGAGCCAAAGGCAGAGGCTTTAACCCACTGAGCCACCCAGTTGCCCCGAATATAGTTTCTTTCTAAAATTTTTTCTCAAATTAATTTAATTCTCAAAAGTAAAATTTCACATTTTTCTTCAATATCTGTAGGATAACTAACATTGTGGAGAAAGTATAAGATGTATCTGTATGTCTTGTCTAACATTATTTGAATTAGTATACAAAAAATTAGGCAATACTATGTTTTTAAGAGAAATTGAAGTCCCAACTACAGGTATTTAAAATTGTCCCTTACTGCCAGCAAATCGAAATTGCAAATTTTCAAACCAGAATATTATGAAAAACTAAAAACCAAATACAATACAATAAATTTCATGCTGTCTAGAAATTTAAAAAAACTAGAATGCTTCCAAATGAAAGACTTGGTACAAAATTATAAAATAATCCACATTGTATATTCCTTTTTGAGAATAATTTCCATTGAGTCTATATTTCCATCCAGCCACTACTCTGTTTCTTTGTTCCTCCGTGTGTCAAACTTTTTGAGAGAATTATGCTCTGTCCAACCCCTCTCAACTTATTCTCTCTTGAACTTACTCTCTTGATTCCAAAAACTCCAATGACTTTATTCTCGTCCAAGTCATTAGTAAAATCCATATTGCTAAAACCAAGGAACAACATTGAGACCTTATCTTCCTAACCTCTTGGTGGCATGAAGTATAGTGGTTTGCTCCATCCATCTGGATGTGCTGTCTTTATTTGGATTAGAAATGGAAGCCCCTAATAGGTTTCACATTAGCCTTTTATTTTTTTTTTTATTTTTTTTTTTTAAAGATTTTATTTATTCATTTGACACAGAGAGAAAGATTACAAGTAGGCAGAGAGGCAGGCAGAGAGAGAGGAGGAGGAAGCAGGCTCCCTGCTGAGCAGAGAGCCCGATGTGGGCCTCGATCCCAGGACCCTGGGATCATGACCTGAGCCGAAGGCAGCGGCTTTAACCCACTGAGCCACCCAGGCGCCCTCACATTAGCCTTTTAAAACATAAAAGTTCTCACTATGATGTTCCTTCTGTCTTGAATAATTGTTATCACATCCTTTTTAGAACTCTCTTCTTTCATTTCTGATGAGTGCCTCGTGCATTCAGTTTAGTATTTCTTTTTCACTTCTTGTATTCTCTGAATTGTCCCACTCTAACTCTCTTAAAATGCCCTCTCTATGTTGTGTTTTCCATATATATGGTACATACCTTGATCTTTTCTCTGAAACTGGAGCCAATTTATCCATCCCCTTACTCTACTTCTCTATTTGGATGTTATATCTGTATGTGAATATATATTATATATAAATCTATATGTAGAGATCCAGCTTCACAGAAAGAAGAAATTTTTGCTACTGAAATTCCTTTCAGTAGGAGTTAGAAGTGCCTACAGATTCTAAGATAACTAATAGAATTCCATTAGCACTCAATGGGAGAAAAAACAACTAGAACTGAAGAATAGAAACAAGAACAGATTAGAAAAATTTTAAAAACGCAACATAGGTCAAATGACATTTTGTATTTAAGCTGAATAGCTTAATATCTTAATAAATTTTGTATTTCTTCCCTCTTTTTTAAAGGTGATTAACAAAAAACAATTTTAGTGAGTAATTTTTTAGTGCCTTGATATCAACACATTTTTCCAAATTATATAAATCAATGTCCACAGATACTGCTCTCTTTTTTTATTTATGTCATTGCTGTACTTATTATTAAATCAAGTTATAATAATAAATGACACAGAGAGGCAGGGAGTCAGTTATGCCTCAAACTTACAAGCATGCATTCAAATGGCAGAAAGAGGACTACCTGGTAATTCTAGAATGTAAACTACTAGACATAAACATATTTTTCTTTTAAGTATCAATCAGTATACTTTACATAAGGATTAATGGATTGTGTGGCAAGACATGTAAGTGTAGATTAAAGAGCTGCAAAGCCCTCGTGATATTGGGGCAGTTGTCAAATTCTGTGTGAATGTTATTTCATTCTTTGAAGTTATTGTGGGAACAATAAGGAAGAAGGAGAAGGAGGTGGAGGAGAAAGACAAGGACAAGAGAAAGAGAAGAACAAACCTTTGCAAAACACACATTTGCAATTTTTCCTCTTTAGCATAATGCAGCTGATAACAATTGTATATATGATTGCTTACATTTCCAATTAAAATACTCCTTGATTCAGTCTTCTGAAATAAAAGCTTAGACTTTGAAATGTGTCCTAAATATTCAAAAATACACTTTGCTTTTTATTAGTAGAAAATATAATTAAGGTCGATCCAATATACTTGCAAAGGACTCAGTCTGTGTATAACTCATTTCTTTTGCAGACTTGGTTTATTTGAACAGAAGAAAAGGGAGTAAATTTTGTCACGGATCAACATTCAGTTGACAAAGTAAACCAAGATTGATTTATGGGCAATATTAAAGACATATGATACCAGAGTCCAATTCTCTTACCTTCACATTGCACTCAGGCATCCTGTGAATACGAGAAAATTCTGATTTTTTCTGATTTTGCAGATCAGCTTGTCTTGGATAACTCTACTGAAATCAGTCTTGCTACATTTTTTCCCCCAAGTATTAGTAGACAAATATCGAAACAAAGGCCTTTGTTTTTCTTAGAAATAGATTGCAAGCCTTTTCTTCATGTTTTTGACATATAATTTGTGCGCATTTTTATTGACAGAGTGAGTTTTTATATGAGAGTCAGAATTCCTCCTCCTAAATCTAAGTCCAACACACAACTCCAAAAATAAAATGCACCCCTTACAGAAATGTCAGTGCTATTTGCTGAGGTTAATAGATAAGAAAAAAATATGAACTTAGCCTAATCTACTTATTTATACCTTCTTCTTTCCAAAACCATAACAAAACAGTAATAACAATGAAAGAACAAGAATCATGAAACAAATTCTCTTTGTAAAAACTGTAGGTGGAAAGTTTTAAAATCAACTTTTAACCATTGTATCTTCTGAACTTTATTGTGAGATCTAACAAGAGCTTTCTTACTTTGGTTCTGGTTTTCTTTCAGCAGCATGTTTTTCTCTTAAGGCATTAAAATGTTTTATAAAATGATTTATCTTTCAGAAACCCCAGAAGTGGAAACTGAGCTGAAGTACACTTAGGAGCCTTGGAACTTCCTCCAGGCAGAGTAAGGTGAACGTCTTTGTGCGCTTTCAATTTATTCTGCATGAGGCAGCTGTACTTCAGTTGAGAGTATAAATATGATATCATTGCAAAGTCACAATGGAAAAGGCAAATATATATTTCTGTATATAATGATTATAAACTACAAAAGAAGACACAAAATATAAATATTTATGTAAATGAGGAAATGTAATACTGGTATTTTTTCCCTAAAATCTACTTTATATAATGCCTGAGAGTCCCCTCAAATTAAATGATTATGAACATAAGGTTTTAGCAATTTGATGAAAAATCAGTAATATTTCAGCCAGTAGCAATACATCAAGAACTTATATCTTAGTTAACAAATTACTTATAAATAAGGGTTTTTGTAAAGTTCAAGGTTACAATAATGTACTACTATATTAAAATTAAGTATTTCATTGAAGCAGTTCAAGCAAAGTTCCATTAAGTTTCATACTGCATTGCATTACTTTGCATTGTTTTTCTTTTTTCCATCTCCCAAATATGAACTTCTGGGTTTTTTTCTCTCACATACTTATTAGGTTCTTTATTCATCATTTTTATTTTACATGTTTTAAGTAAACCCATTATTAAGCATTTAGAATTCTCATCCAGATCTAATAGAAAAAACATGTAAAATAGTGTGAGATCCAGAATTTGGACCTGGACTTAGGAGATGGATGAGATCCTTTGTTGCAGAATTTAGACATTCATGTAGTGGTATTGAGTTATTTTTTAATGGTGTATTTTTAATGTGTTTGCATAAGAAGAAATGTGTTTGCACTTGGGGATCTATTGCCACTCATATGCTAATAATAACAGTCCGATCATACACACCTCTGTATTTTTGCTCCAAAAGCCTGAGTGTGGAACTAGTTCTGTGGTAATGGCTATTACAGGTAATACTGACCAAAACGAAGTAGTGCATTATTTTCCAGACCCAGAGTAATTTCTTTAGGGATGGACATGTGACCTAAGCAGAAAAAACTAGATTCCTTAAGACCTTCTCAGACAATACTAGTTCAGAGAGTCACCTGTTTCCCCACTGAACTTGACGCTGACCATGTCACAAATCTGGGGATGCAGCCACCACCTCAGCACAATGCGAGGCGTCACAGTGCTGCATGGTTGAAGAGAGATAACTAGGGTGACAAAGACAGAGAGGACAATGGGGCCATTATTTGAGGTCTGAATCAACATGTACGGAAGCCTGTAATTGTAGAGCCATGGACTTTGCAGTAGTATTACAGGTAATGTTTCTGTCCCTTTTATGTTTCCCCCAAACTATTTTTTCTTAATCAAGTTTTTTTTGTGAATTTTCTGTCATTTGGAATTTCTAAAAAGTCCCAACTAGTTAAGAAAGATTAAGTATGTGCCCATCATTCTTCCCTTCTTCAGGACACTGCACCTTTTTTCTGATCATGTGGTTCACATTTGGCTGGTATGTGCATCTAAGCATTGCTAGCTTCTCTAGAGATGAGGGTTTCCTGGCTCAGTCAACACCAAAAACTGCCTTTCCCTAGATATTTTAAATTATAACTACAGAAGTCAGTCTCACTAGTGGGAAGAGTCATAAATTTTAAATTATGGAAGCTAGAGACAGTTGTGTTTCCCAAGTTGTTTTGAAAGCCTGTTCCCAGTGAGATTGGGACGCTTGCTGCTAGAAATGGAATTATGAATACTAAATAAACTAATAATGGCACATAGATATATATTTGTGATATTCTGAAGTGGAAGCAAACAAGACTATCTTTAAGTGTTCAAAGGTCAGATAAATTAATGGGAATTCAAAATGTAGGGAGACATCAGAAAATTAAAAGATTAAACCCTAAAAATCAATTAGATTTTAGAGTAAATTCACATCAGGACTTGGACTATAATTTCAGATCCTGGACACTAAAATATTTAGTTGTGGGCAAAATAAATGTATAATTTCACATGAAGCTTGTATGGAATTTCACTGAGGGATGAACACATAATTGATGCTGTCTAGAGATGCAAATAAGGAGAGACAACAATGAACAGAGATAGATGTCTCATTGATTTCTCTCAGTCTCTTTTTCATTCAAACAAAGGAAATGGGAATAGATTGGTGATTTTGGTAAGAAAAGGCATATCGTACTTTTCAGCCCGTTTGCTCCCTCTTTTCTGCAGTATAACAGGAATAGAATTACCTATCGGCTATCTTGTCTGAAAGAAGAAGTTATGGCAGTATAAAAGAAGAAATCAAATTTGCAGGAAGAGAATGTAATGCATCTTGTGTTGCATTACGATATTTACTCAGGCATTTACCTCACATTTCAAAGCCATAAAACATAATAGGCATTGCTGACAGTCACTCGAGGAATCAAGGAGTTCCTTTGAGTGCCCTGATTGCCCAAGAAAGGGTGTTGTATAGTGTGTTTAATGGATAACCTAAGAGAAATAATATTTGAAAGATTTTAGATTCTTTAGTCACCTGTTCTCCTTCATGCACAATTTCCCAAAGTGTAAATCCATTATTAGAAACTTATAATTAAAAAATGTATTACTGGGATTTGTAATCATTAATGAAAGTTCTATGGTATGTGGTTAATTCTGTAACATTGATCTATGGAAAATAACATCAATCACCTTACTAAGATGTCCTCGTTATTACAGTATATAATCAACTGGAAAAATACATTGCTATTGCCTTGCTTCTCTTCATTTTTTTAAAAAAACCTCTTCACTGGAAAATTTCTTTTCTAAACAAAAAATAGCTTCCTTTAACTTCTAATGTTTCTGTTAAGGCTCAGAGCAGATGGTCTTTGACTTTTCAGATTCGAGATGGTCTTTGACTTTTTTTTTTTTTCAATTGACCAATCTTGGTCTATTTATTTAACTTTTTTAAACTGAATTTTCTTTATTTGTAAATATTATTGATTAAAACCAAATTAATAAAGTCATTGAGGAGATTAAAGAAATAACTAAGTAATGCTCTTGTTCTGATACCTGACACAGCAATTGTTTTATCTTTGTAGACAGAATGGAAGCTGATACCTCATAGAACATGTGTCTAAAGAGATAAGGGTTAGTTTCATATTTTTAAATAGAAAGCTGCATATATTTAAATTCTGTATTACCTTATCATGTACCAACAGGATATGGTGTTAGCTGGGGTTAATTCTGAAGTTCCTTTTTAAATTTTTGATTAAAATTATATTTTATTTTCAATTTAAAAAATCTTAATTAGGGGCAGCTGGTGGCTCAGTGGGTTAAGCAGC
Organism: Ailurus styani; assembly: GCA_002007465.1. NCBI lineage: Eukaryota > Metazoa > Chordata > Mammalia > Carnivora > Ailuridae > Ailurus > Ailurus styani. The sequence goes on along the minus strand of LNAC01000142.1, from coordinate 2,534,937 downwards.
ACATGTCATGATCCCAAGGGTCCTGGGATCCAGCCCCACGGTGGACTCCCTGCTCTGCAGGGAGTCTGCTTCTCCCTCTCCCTCTGGCCCTCCTCCCCGCCCCCCCCCCGGATTCTCTCTCTCTTTCTCAAATAAATAAATAAAATCTTAAAAAAATTAAAAAGTAAAAAAATATATATATATTTATCTATAATATTATTATCACCTCAAGTTGATTCTTTTTTGGTAAGAATCATCACCTGGAAAAGACTTTTTAAAAATTATTTTTATTTTTTCTATAATTAATATGGTAAATTTAGAGGGAGGGATGATTTGAAATGTCCCTTAAAGCTGTAGTGCCTAAAGAAAAACAAAGATATTATTGCACGTTCATTAGAATAGTAGCAGGCTTAATGACTTTAAGAAAAACAATATATACATATATACAATAAGTTATTTTATATTGTTCAGAATTTTTTATTTCCTTATTTGTCAGTGGATCAATTTATCTTTCAATCCATAATCAAAATAAAATTTATAGTAATCCTATTTTGAAAACAAATGAGCTATACAGATAAACACACTGTAAGAAGTTTATCTTTCCTTCCAAATGAATTCAAATACCTGAGAAGCTAGAATTCTAAGAAATTGTTTGTGTTTCCCAAGCATTTTTTTTCTTATTCAGGAATTTTGACAAAACTTTCAGTCTTAGATTTTAGAACTCGTATTCAATCCAAAGGAAATTAGAAGAAAAGCTTATTATCACTGGGCTCGTTTTTTCTTGCAAACAATAGAATTAATGCCTCAAGTCATGACATTATAGTCAAGTTTTATGTATTACCCAAGCAACAAGAGTAAAGCAAGTTAGACTGTTTTCCAAAGAGGTCCCAGAGCTAGCTTGGACAGTCCCTAGGTCACTCTGTACTCCTATATGAGGATGTGACAGTTGAAGATTTATCTATCACAAGGCCAACATTGGTGGGGGAAAGGGAATAGCAGTGCTAGAGATGCTGTTGACAGAATTTCATATAGTGTTATTATACCGGTCTGTGAGATAAATCTTTGATTACAATTGCTTTAGGATTTAGATTGAATTCCCTTTTAATAGAAGAAAATATTTGTATTAATTTATTTTTCTAAGATGCGTTAAGCACAAGCAAACGTAGTCTCTCTCTCTTCCTCTTTTTCCTCTTTCTTTCCCCTCTTTTCATGTGGATTTTGGCATCTAATGTTGGCATTAGCAACAGACTTATGTACATGCTTCTTGGTTTATACATTTCAAAGATAGTCCGCCTACTTTTGGATTTATTTAACTGAAATGAGTGATTCTCTCATCTTCCTTTACTTGTAATATTTTCACATTTGTATGGCATCTCCAATGTTCTGCTTTGGCTTTTCTTGTGAAAATAAGAACGATTTTGGTAATATAATCAGACTGTGATGTGTTTACACATACGAAACAGAGTTACCTGATTTATACTGCTGTCTTGCTAGATAGGTCTGAAAAATTGCACCGAAATAGGCCATTGAAAAAATAGAACTCAATCTTAATATTTGCTGGAAGAAGGGTGAGACTCTGCCAACTTCGGTAAAGTCAAACTTATAATTATCATTCACAAAAGGCAAATTTATACTGACTCAAAGTCAGTAAGCCATTTTTAAACTTAAATATATCACTGTAGTACCTTGACATTGAGTATCAGAGTCGACTACTTAAAAGTACCCTGCACAATTTAAAGCAGGATATGTCACCTCAGCACTTACACTGATTGAGCAAAATTTCACTAACTGGAAGCTGAAGCATTTTATCAAGCACGGATTGTCCCTACCATGCAAGTTCAATAGACTCACCTGGTCCTCTAATGATAATAAAGTGGCATTTCACCACCTCTATTGTGATGAGAATAATAAATGGAGAGCACTGCCCAGCTTCAAAAGCCTCTTTCATAGAATAAAAAGGGTTATATTAAGGAGGAAATGTGATTATGAACAATCATAACCCCTAAAGTAAGTAACGATCGTAAACAGTTGAGCGAAACATACTAAAGATGTTTTTAAATGATAGAAGGGTAATATGCCATAGCTGTAAAATTTTAACCAAGAGTATGAAATGTTCTAATCACATAGAATGATTTAATCCCAACATAAGGACATTGTTTATTTAGCCTGTAAGAAGTTTGCAAGTTAAATAAGTTTAAAAAAACCTTTGATTGAATTTGAAAATGTAATTTCTAATGAGCATTATGTCCACATTTCTAAACCAATGGCTGTAGTATTACTTATAGTGCTGAGGGGTGGTCAAAGAATAAAAAAAAAAAAAAAAGACAAGGAATACCATGCTTCACTTACTTCACTCCCTTGTGTAATGGTGAGAAATAACAGGAAAAGACTAATCTGGAAATATCTATAAATTGATTTTTAAACTTGAATTAACACAGACTTTCTAATTGGAATGATTCTTGAAGTGCTTGTTTCATACTGTAAACATTTAGGGAATTTGATTAAAGATAATAACATTCAGGTAGTGTTTTGGCGATGTTTGTGCCTGCTTCTCTCAACAGACGCCATACAAATCAGGCCACTGGCTTCTAGTTTTATCCTCTTAACTAAGTCCCCACTCTTATTCCTCCCCCCTCAGGCCATTCCCTGATGAGTATCTTGCCTTCTTGCCTTTTTTTTTTTTTTAATCCCTAATGTGAATTGGATCACTTCTTATTTAAAATTTCTTAGAGACTTCCACTATGCTTATGATAAAATCTCAATTCCTATTTTTGACCTATGTTACCCCCAAACATTTCTTCAACCTCTCTCAGTTTTCCTTTCTATAGCTCACATTTCTCCACTCACCTTGTCCTTTTTAGGTTTGCAAAACACACCCTTCTCTCGCTTTCTCGGGAACTGTTAACATTTCTTTTTTTTTATTATTATTATTATTTTATTTATTTATTTATTTATTTATTTATTTATTTATTTATTTTGGTTAACATTTCTTGAAGCCTAAAGTAGCTCCATCCTTCTCANTTTTAGGTTTGCAAAACACACCCTTCTCTCGCTTTCTCGGGAACTGTTAACATTTCTTTTTTATTATTATTATTATTATTTTATTTATTTATTTTATTTATTTTTTTTTTTGGTTAACATTTCTTGAAGCCTAAAGTAGCTCCATCCTTCTCAGCCTCTGTGCCCCGACATATGATCCGTCACCTACCCAGAGAAGCCTCTGAGGACATTGAAGTTAAAGTGCTCCCTCCTCTGCATTACCCTTCATACTATTACTTATTCTTCCTGCAGTATACACAACTAGCAGTTACTTTAAATTCTTAGTGCATTGATGCTTTTCATTTCTGGACCTCTGACTATAAACTAACTGAGGAGAAGAAGGACGCCCATCTCTTCACTACTGTATTCAGATCAGCCTGCCGCATGGCTTACACATCGTGGATGCTCAATGACAGCTTATTGAATCAATGAGTGGTTAGTCGATCAATCCAGTGCAGTAAGAATACCAGGTAAGAAAAAGATTATGAATTTTCATGCACGAACACACACTTTCCAATTCTAGTGGTGTTATGTAACTGTAATTTTGATTGTTCATATTCAAAGGTGATGCATTTTATAAACTGTTTGATTTAAAACCTTCTTCCTGGGTGCCTGGGTGGCTCAGTGGGTTAAAGCCTCTGCTTTTGGCTCAG